>NMRB01001232.1:94444-109241 GCA_002633025.1 Notospermus geniculatus
AATATGACGTCACGAGAACTGTGACGTCATAGTGAAGTCATAACTGTGACGTCACAGTCACGATAACTGTGACGTCATAGGATGACGTCACGCGAATGAGTCCGTGCAGATGATGTGCTGCGAGACAGACGACCTTTCCTGACTATTCACCACACTCATTGAACACACACTGACTTTCCCACAGCCGTTCATCAACCTCTAGTGAACCATGTCGCCGAAAGGCTTGTTCTCTCTCTATCGATCACTAGTTTATTGTATCTCCCACCGATGTAGATCAATTTTACAAGTCATTTTGAAATTGAATTTGAATTTGTCATGGTTGTAAGTACTTCCTTTGGTCGTAAGATGGCGCGGCGATGGATCTTTGTCGTTGCATCCAGTGCTGTCACCAAAGTCGCAAAAACTGCCCTCGGAGCCTCGAACGAACAAAGAAGTGACAGAAAAATACTGCTCCAAGGCAAAGGACTGTTAAGCCGGTGACAGACTAGCGCGACGCCGCGCGGAGCTAAGCGTTTTCTTTTGTGTTTTCAGGCACCACTGAGCACCATGTGTTGTGGAGCGCAAAAACACAAAAGAAAACGCGTCGCTCCGCGTCGCGTACGCACTAGTCTGTCACCGCCTTTAGTGTATTACAGTCTTTTTGACTATTAGAGTCTATTGAATGACACTACAATTTCATAATACACATGAAGAAAACATGTCTAGTATTCAAGTACGCCTACTTTGTATTAGGGCTTGCTTCTCATCCTTCAACAGTAACATACGCCTTCGGGCCGTTCGGCTTTGCAGAAGACGCTACTTGCCCCAACCTAACAGGCGAAGTCAAACACGCCCATTCTCTGAAAGTCCTGTTTAGTGTCGGTCCAAATCCCGATTCAACCTCAGCGTCCCCAGTGAAAAAAGTAAGATCAAGATAATATGTGTAATAACTACATAAACCTTTATTAAAGAAATTAAAACATAGGATCCTGTAACATGAGATGGCCTATTAATTCCAGCCTTGCTTTCGCGCAAAAAAGCTGGCATGAGGATACAATAATATTTTTTGTGTAAGTGAAGAATCTAAATGATATTAGCAAATAACCAACAGTGGAGAGACTGTGATGGAATTTGACCAAACTTTGCAGCACCCTCTTCCTACCTATACCGTTATATAAAAAAAAGATGTATAAAAGTCTATAAATAAAATTCTACATTTGCATTTTAGCTGGCTCGGACACTATACGTATACATGAACATTTCGGAAATTAGTCTTTCTAATATCGGTACTTACAAATATCGGTATTTCAGTATCAAATATTCCCATGGATATTTGTATTATCCAACCATATACTAACTATGATGCCCAATAAAATGACGCAGAGGGAGTTGTGCGCACAGCTACATCACAGCATCGGCTGGCTGTGCCGAGATTCACGCCTCATAATACACGTACGTACAGTAGATCTATGTGTCATACGATCATTCAACACATGGTAAAGGACCAAAAGCTTATGTTGCAACTAACGCAATCGCAAAAGCAAAGCAGCAATACTCTTGATCTTCTAGCAAAGAGAACCCCTCGGCCATTCAGGGCTTCCTTCTGGTCATGAAAACACAAGGGATGGGAAGCTACTCCAGTGAGGAACTGGTATTATTTATCCGCTATGCGGCCCTGGAATCGATCAGACCGAAGTGTCCGGCATTTTCCAGGTTTTTCCGTTGGATCGTGGCCTAAAACAGTCCAATATTCTGGACTTTTTTCGTCTACAGTGAAACCATCTCCACAGATTTCCGGCGATGCGACGTCAACCCTGAGAAAAGTGACGTCATGACGTCGCTTTGTTGGTAGCGCCGCCTTGCGTCATGCTGGTTCCTCATATCTGTTGTCAGTTTATAGTCGTTGTTTGGAGGTGCGGAGTATCTATCTTCTCAATTCTATCTGCCTCAAATACTACTATGGCATGTTTGATTATTATAAATAAACCTACATGTACAAACACCAATGTTCAAAATATATAGCTTGAAGAGTAATGGACCCGTTGGATGTCCTGATTCCGGGCAGCCAGGCCATAGGCCTACATCGACACCAGGTCAGCCAGGAACATGTATATTCATCGACGTCGAAAGAGGAAACAAACTGATCTCTCTTTAAATGTAAAAAGGGGACACACTGCTGTCTCTTATGACGTCAATACAGGATACACTGATCTTTCTTGTGACGTCAATAGAGGACACACTGATCTTTCCTGTGACGTCAATAGAGGACACACTGATCTTTCTTGTGACGTCAATAGAGGACACACTGATCTTTCTTATATGACGTCAGTAGGGGATACACTGATCTCATGACGTCAATAGCGGACACACTGATCTTTCTTGTGACGTCAATAGAGGACACACTGATCTTTCTTGTGACGTCACTATGGGAGATACTGATCACACCTGTGACGTCAAACACTAAAACACACGTCAGGTTTCGTCCATCGAATTTTTATCTGAGAGTGCCTCTTACTGTACAGTCCTAGTCACATGTAGTCTCTTCCCAAAAACTTTTAAATGTCGCTCTTTTCGAATGCTTATGAGTTACCGTTTATGTGACCACGGTTGTTGGACTTGGTGTCGAAATGCGCCAATCGACGAAACTGAGATAGATCCCCACGGCGTAGCAGATTACGTTGAAAAATCCAAATACCTGCAAAGGGAAACAAAATGCAGTGTGCGAGTGTGAGAAACGCTATCAATAGGGAGTTTTCGCAAAGCCCCCGAAACGCGGACGCGAACGTCTTCGCTGCTCTCTTCGTGATATCGAACAATGGGATTGGCGTTCGCGTTGGCGTTTCGGGGGATTTGCGAAAACTCGCTCAATGGTTGATGATGTCCAGCTTTCTCGACAGTCGGCACATTTCAGTGTCTTTCTGCTTGTGGCATAAATGCATGAACTTCAGATGCTGGAAGTACATTCTTAACCTGAATGAAACGCCCCCTGGCGCTCTGTCTGAGTTCTGGTCTTCTCTTGGCTCTTTATGGCTTCTTTGTTTTCGGTGTCACTCCTCGAAGCAGTTTCAAACGGGCTCGAATCTCGATACTAGTTTCATTGGCAACTGGTGATAGAATTTGCAAGTACTTCTTTTGCGTCCCTAAGTTGCTGTTCAAAGGGCGGTGCGACTAACAACTAAAGACCCCGACGAGCATTTGAGGATGAGATAAGACGAACATCAGGAAAAGCAACATCACCAGAGCGACCCATCATCCAACCGGAACTATGGACGACCCCGAGATACTTACCACTGCTGCTATTAGGCGTCCTCTGCTGGAAGGAAAATTATTTAGTAGGCCTGCCAGGATGCAGGAGGCCAGGAAGTAGAAGAACACCACGATAATCCCATATATGAACTCCTAGAAAATGAAAAACATGCGTCTGATGTTGAAAAAATTTAAAAATGGTATGATAACTCACTCTGCAGAGGTTCTTCACGTGACGTCACATTTCCATGACGACATCACGGCATGAACACAGCATCAACACACAGATCGTGACGCCAGATGTCATGACGTGACAGTTTTGACGTCGTCGCATTCTTAGCAGTCACGTCAGTGAAGATCCTTTATTGGTGCATTCAGTCCAGTTTCTTTACGACTTCCGCGAAGACCAATGACATGCACAGACGAAAATTAAACTTGCGCGAGAAAACTCTCACGTGGACAGAGACCTTCCTGCTGCTCGCATGTTGACTTACCATCAGCGCCCATGGGAAGGTGCCAGCCTTGGCCGGTACCCGGAATATGACGAGCAGGAAGAGAAGGATGGTGCACAGCCATGCTGTCACGCTGGCGAAGAGAAAGAAACTGGCAGCGCCGGATGCATTCGGGATGGCAGCACAGCAGAAGGCGATCAAACCAAGGCCCTGAAAAAGGGAATGAATGTTGGATGTTGCAGAGGGAGATCAGGGGCCGTTGACAAGGATGCCAGGGCAGGATCCAACACCATTGCAAAGGGAGTGTGAACCAGGTGTCCCAGGACCTCCCGACCAAGGTGGAGAACCCCTCCCGGTTTAGGAAAAGTTTGGAGAAGTACACGCTAAAAACTGAAGTGGTGAAATCAACACCTGAGGAGTTAAAATCAACACTTTCCAAGAGGGCTGTGAGTGACTGCTCTTATGGTGTTGATTCAACACTTTCTTAGGTGTTCACCAACGAAGTGTTGCAAGTCACTTGTGAAGTGCCCTGTTCCACTGTGGAAGTGACCATGGTCACTTGTCAAGTGACCCATTCCACTGTGGGCCCACACCCAACGCACCCGGAGAATCATTCATGCAGTGAACTTTTTTTTTATTTTGGGCGATTTCCTTGGGTCTGTAGCCCTATCCTGCCGTATAAGTAGTANGAATTCATATCGAGGAGGACGGTTCTTACGCTGAGGTCAGTCATGCTTGTATATCGTGACTGTGCCCCACTGATAAAAGAAGTGCGCTTGTATTTCATTTACCAGATGTAGCTTTGTGTTCCTGTATTTCAAAATCTGAAGACTGCGACCTGATATAAAAATAAATATGTTTGACACCGATGTGAAGCGAACCAGGTTTGGCGCATACATAATGAATACGAGTCTATTGATTATTATGATTTGGGAAATAAGTTCTGAATGGCGAACCAAGACATGTTGACAAAGAATGTAGGCTTCCCAGAGATGAGTGGGGAGATATGAATTGAACTGTGAATACTTTTTGAAGGAAGTCTGGGGCTCGGCTGTGACCGGGCGATTTGGTCATGCATTGAAATAGTTTGTGCCAGGCACAGGTCCTGACGGGTATGGCCAAAAGGTTGTGGTGCGTTGTGAGAAAGAGAACTGAATCCCTGTCCAGTGCGTTCAGTGAGCGGTGGAAAATTTTCTCAGTCCTCCCCCTCCTGTGTACTGTATCATAGTGTTTACATAAAACAATTGTAATCAACCCGCATAACTTTTTATCCCGACAGGGCGGCGCTGTGAGAGGTTGTACCGAAGACGTCAAAAACAGAGCAAACACATAAATGACGTCGCGTCACGACGTCCTTGACGCGGTGCAACACGGACGAGACGTCGGAAAAAGGTAGAACCGCTGACAGCGCCTCCTAGTAGTGGTAGTTCTGCAGGTTCCTCATTGAACAGTTAGGCCTAGCTGTTAGTACATGTAGTATGGTATACATTACATGTACATGTACAGCCTCTTTCACTTCGTAATCTGTCTAGCTGCTATCACCGTCATGTTCCTTCTGGTCCTTACTTGGGAAGGGCATAATTACATGCATAATGAAATACAAATCGATATGCACACTGACGATGTGATGGATTGTCGGGCTGGTGTCGAAGAGGTCACGGGTTCGATTCTCGATCGAGTTGTTAGTAGAGTTTGGGCGCGGTAAAACTCGCATCGCATCGCACCGCACGCCTGGGCCTTTAACTAGTCGGTAAGAATCAGGTGATGCTGAATGAGCTGCTCCTTGCGTGTGTTCTCCAGAAAGGTTTCTGGGTGAACCCTAGGTAACTCTGTGAAGCAAGTGCTTTGAGGCTGCAGGCCCTTCAATAGAAAACAGCAAAGGTGCAGTCCGCTGCCCGTTGTCGGGCTGGTTTTGGAAGGGCCTAGTATTAGCACAGTCTGTTCAGCTGTTCTGTCTACGCAAATGCTAGTACTGCTGTTGAATTGTACTTACAATTTCCACCATTTTCAAGATACCCAATGGATTAACGAAATACGATGTATCCATCATCCCTCCATCAGAGGGCGCTGCCCTCCCTGTATCTGAAGCTGGTTCCATCATTTAATCCCCTTCGAAACTGACAGCCGAAGTACCGACACAGGTTGATCTTCACCACTTATCGCTGTCCTAGCTGGCTTACGCCTTGAAGACTTGTTGAAGATTCTTATTGTACGATGGCTTGACAAACACACCAATAACCTGTTTTATGAGCCTCAGCACATATCCATGAATATCCCAACCATACCATTCGAAGTTTATAAATATGTGTATACTAGAGATCCTTAAGAATACAACTAGCACAATATCTTTGTGTGCCTGACCCGCCTTTTTGTATGGATTTGAATATCTTTCGGAATAAATTCATAAACGCATGCTTCAACCTGTGCTTTGGCCTATTTTAGCTAAGTCAGTGTCTTGCTTGGTCATGCATGGGGTCCGTGCTCCTAGGGGTCTGGCAGAGAACAACTTACACATGCCATAGCTGATCCACACGTACGTGCACAACATCGTGGTTTTGAACTTTAATGCATGATAAACCACATTAATCCGTGACTTTACTTTTATTCCGAAAAACAATGCATCAGCTTTGTTTTCACATCAAACATGTCAAGTAGGATACTTGTATTCAAAATCTCATCCTTCTATACCATGACATCAGCCTGTCATTGAAGTCATAATGATAAGTTGTGCAGCCGAGCTCACGCCTGGTTATGTGATTATGCACCCTTGGTTTGGTGTGGAGTCCACAGAACTGGCTGCTTTGGCAATGGAAAGTCAAACTGAGAGACATGGTCGCCCCTCGTTCAAATGTGTTACCCAAAGTATAAACGCATCCGTGCTGATCCGTTACTTGTGTGCAAAACCAATCCAGCGTCAGCCGCAGCACACTAAATGCCAAAATCAGGCGATTCCTAGCGCCCAACCACCCAAAGAGCGCTCGTACCTGAGCTGGCGTCAGAAATCGCCCGAGTAACGTCTGCCTAGCCTATATGCTTAAGGCGAGAAGGCCAGAAAAAGGGAGTGCGAAGTGGCAATTTGAAGCCAGGTCGTCAGTTCTGTCTATGCGACAGAAGAGTTTAGTCGGAGACGACCCAAGTCCAAAATTCCGCCAATCTCGACATTCACAACGCAGTAACGGTTCTGTCTTCCTTGGTCTCAACCTCCGTACGAAGCGAAGACAACTGCACACTAGCTGTGCCCCTTAGCTTAGAACAGAAAGAAACATTACGAATGCCTGAACACGTTCTGGTCGGACAGGGAAAGCGTTACCAGGATTGATCGACCACCGTGTCGGGTTTTATATCAAACCGCTCATCGCCAGGCGTCTTCTCCAGCTGGCTATCCACGGAAAAATCCCGACCCCAGCTTCTATAGACTCAATTAATCAATTACTCTATTCGCCAAGCTGTCCCCGCCCTATGATTGAGAGGCTCTCCCCGTCAGAAAGATTGTCACAGATTGATAACCTCGGGAGGGGGTAATGGTCGATGTTCTGTAATGGGGAAGCGAGTCAGATGGCGTACGTACAAGTCCCCAACACCCTACCGTACCTTCGATCGGTAGGCGTAGCGAGCGCCGCAGCGCAGCGGAGTCGTTGGATTGCTAGCGGTGCATTCGCCGGCCCCGCAGTAGGACTGTAGCTGTCGTATCGAGTCGGTATATTAGTTGTGAAATATGTGGAACCTGTGTATTTCAAGAAACGGATACGAGAAGAGCGGTATAACGGCAGTGTGGCGTGATTGCGCGGTTCATTAATGTAGCCTCGATTTTTCATCGTTTTTTCCTCTTCCGCAATTGTATCGTGTGAAAACTCTTTTCCTGTACTGTTACATCGGACGTGTAATCTCCGGTTGTAAGTTAGAAAGTCGAGGCGCCTATTCATTGCGTCTATGCAGTTATTTTCGGACGCTGAAAGAGCAAGGACGCCTTTAGGTTTTATGGTTATATCTTTTCTCATTCGAGAGACGTACACTGCACCAACACAAACTGACGGCAAGTTCGCCGAAACCCTCTAACGGCAGGAAATGACACTGTGTGCTCCTGAGTATAACTGTTTGTTTATCGCCTGCTGCAGATTTGTGATTTTAGAAATCTTGTCGCTCGACCGGACAAAGTAAGGCGGGCCTGCCCTGGATTTACAACGGATTTGCTGACGGACGATTTCATTCCTCGTAACCAAAATGACAAATTGGTGAGTACTTGCATGATATAACCGATAGGTAGATTCTATCCAAAGCAGTTTCCCGCCGGGTTTCCTGCCCATGTCTCGCGGCAACCCTTGGTCCGTAATCGAATGTTTGTCCACTCTTGTCTCGTATTTCAAAGAAGAGTGGCAACATTGCGCTCCAAGCGCAAAAGAGCGGTCTGGTAGGTCCGGGCTTTTAGGGACAATTCCACGACATGGTCAACCGAGCCGGCCACGCAGTTGCCGAAGGCCTTGGTCCATATTTGTATACTTGTATTTGTCTGCATCATCTTGTTGTATATTGCTAGCAAAGCTGAGCACTGCGGCTGTGATAATGGACCTTACTTTTGTGTACCGATATCTTACCCGGTTGTGAAGCAATGAGAGAACTTCTGCATTGCATGAATTACGGACCCTAAATCTGAAAAGCAAAATGTCCCCTCAACGTAGTGCCATAAATTGCACAATCCTTGCTACTTTGGAATGTCAGAAAGCGACTGTTTGCCACCGAATATAAAAGTCCGCCCCTTCCCTAGCTGTAATAAATATAAATTTATTAAATGAATAAGTCATCCTTTATGCTGATATAATTGACCCGCAGATCAAGGGCTCTCTTTTGGGAATTAATTCCGTGTCACTGACAACTCTATCTTCATCAGCCTCAATCATGGCCGAACGCTCCAGCTCTCATGTCGTCCCCTCCACCACAACATACACCAGGGTATCGACCGTGAAGCTACCTAATGAAATTAGTCCAATTAATCGCCTACCACAGTGCCTGTAGCAGCTATTCTACCAAGTGGGGAATAAAAACCTCTCCTAAATATTGGCTCTTCCCTGTTGACTTGTGGACGTGTTTATTAGCGGGTCTTGACGTGACGGTATATCGGCCATGCGGTTCCCCCGGCGGTTTGCCGCGAGGACATTGCCACGGAACTGCTACTGGTGTTTTTTTTCGACGTCTTTCTGGCTTTTTTCGTGGCAGCAACACCTGAACTTGGCAAGATGTTAATCTGATTGCTTTATCAATCGTTTGTCACGATCTGGCCTGGTATCTCTCGGGAAATGTCCCTCACATCCGCGGGTTCCGCGGGATCTGGACTATCCTCAGAAGGCAGACCTTTCCTGTTTTTATTCATGATCCAAAGTGTGATGTGACTGTTATCCGTAATATCTTGGATGCGCGATAGTATCGTCGTAGCATCGCTAACCACAGAATTCATTTCACCCAGTCAGCGTGAAAACGATGTAATCTTGGAATGTTTTTTACTGTACATGTACCTTGTTTTTGTGTGGTTTAAATGACAGCACCATTGCTTGAGCTGCATGTCGTGATATCTGAACACAAGCTCACATCGGGTGTTAGTCTCCTTAACAATAAATGGCTGTTTGGAGACTTGGTCCCAAAGAACCTTGGAAATGGACAAGACTCTAGCCGGGGGTGAGTTTGGGTACACAGAGTCGTACCCTAGCCTGATAGCCTAGTGGTTATCACGTCCGCTTAGCAAGCGACAGGTCCCGGGTTCGAATCCAGCCCGGGCCATATGGGATTTCATTCCCGGTTCTTCACGTCCGTCGCATGGGACAGTAAGCCGTAGTGCCTTGTACCTTGTTTCTTTGCAAGGGCAAGTAAAATACCCCATCCAAGTGAGGAACATGAGTAGCTCGTGATGGCCTCCTCCGTACTTACCAGGGCCAATAATGCTATAGCGTCGGCCCTGACGGAAAAATGAAATACAAATACAAATCCACAATTTCGGAAAAGAGGGCACACTGTGCTAGAAACATTAAAATCTGCGGTGAATTTCAATGATTTGCTCCAAATTTCATAATTTCACGGTCAATTTTACAGATTTGTTGGCCGAAAGGGGTGCGCCCCCGGATCCGTGCCTGGTACCAGACGTACTGTGCAGTGAGACCTGCCATACCACGGGGAGGCTGAAGCAAACCAGTACACCTCGGAGCCAAGATTCTTCATCAATTAGGCAATGGAATTAGATTCTAAATCAGCTAATGGACTATTTTTTTTCTGATTTGATCCATGCCACATCGTTCTTATCTGTGTAATTGTGCATTAGGTAAAATGATTGTGCTGTAGAGGTTCTTCACTGACGTCCCAACGGTAACGTGACTGCAAAGAATCGGGCCATGTGGGCCGTCATAGTGCCGGCGATGACGTCAAAATTATCGCGTCATGACGTTCTGACGTCACGATCTGTGTGTTGACGCTGTGTTCATGCCGTGACGTCGCTTGGCATTTTGACGGCCAATATGGCGGCATCATGTCGTCATGGAAATATGACGTCACGTGAAGAACCTCTATTCTGAAATGTGTCTGCTTCGAGTCGTAGCAAGCTTCCCTGACGTAGCAGCCACATTGTAGATGTACATGTACATTTGGTAGTTTTATTTTAAGAGGCCAGTACATTATCTGAAGCACCAATGCCGTGCATCAACAACAAATTGCAGCCGATTCGCTGTCCTGCCTGCCTCTTTCATTAGCCGATCGTAATGACCCTCTCCCATCAATTTGTAATCCTGGTTCGTTTGTTCCGCCGTGCCTGGAATACCTGACGGACATGATGTCATACGCGATCGTGTCGTCTGCGTTAGCCCCAGCTTCAAAAGATACAAATGTCTTGCCGGCGGGTAAACAACTCTTTTCCAGGCTCATCGAGTCCAAACAAATCTGTACTTGAAAGGGAACTTAAGTAATAGCCAATCATGTATACTTAAAGTAACTGTCCATTCTTGTGAGTCTTCGATACGTCGTCCGCTTTCAACTTGACGAGGCAGTAAATCGATCATGTTCAATCAGAACGATAGCTAGACAGCATATCAACCTGTCATGGTCGATGGCTTCCAATATCCGGCTCAATCCTTCACATGTGATCACTGCGATATGGATTGACATCACAAGATACTGTCTGCTTTTATAAGCTTCCACTAATCGACCATTCCGTGGAGTTTCTCCATTATCTGTTGTCTCACGCAGCTGTCTGACTTCGGTGGTCTCCATGTCTGAAACCTCCTCATGTCTCAATGAGGATCCTGTAAACTACCGCCACTGGGAGGCGCTGTGAGCGGTTATACCTCTCCTTCCGACGGTTCGTCCCTGTTACTCTGCGTCAATGACGTCATGACGCGAAGTTGTTGCAATGCTTTGCTCTGTTATGGAGTTTGTTGTCTTCATCATCAACAACTTCAGTCTGCTACCATTCTCGTAGCTAGTTAAGAAAATGGTAACTTTGTTGCGTCCATTGGCCTTCTTCGGGCGAGGTGACGCCCTCTGCAACCTCCGATGATGTTGTTCCCAAAGAGTGAATCACAGTTTCTTCATTATCGTTGTCGCACTCGTTCTCAGGGCGGCGAATTCGTAACCTCTCTATTGCCATCAGCCGAGCGCTGATAACTCGTCTCTCAACTCAATTTTGTCCATAAATTTGGACATCAAGAACGTCAGAACGTTTATTAAGAGGAGCAAAATCGGATATTTCAAGTGATTCTCAAATCTGTTTGTCTCAGTCGGGATGTCACTTGATGTAATCAATATAATACAGCGTTTGAAGGATTATCAAACGCTATGAGTGGATCGAGGAAATGGGCCAGACTGATTGACTGTACAAGCTATACAGCGGGATGGCGAGTCAGGCATTTCCAAGCGCCATACACGCCCGAGTTAGCCTCTATAGTGCGCGTCCCGCTTCGCTTACAGTATATCAAAGAAGTTTGTTAAATGACGTACAGCGGCGTCGAATGCTTACTATACACCCAACTCCAGCGAGTGAGAACTTTCCTCACGAGAAAACACTACTTAAAGGGCGCCTTGAGCCTTGCTCTAAAGCGGGTGGACCTGAAGTTGGCCAACACGGAATACACCAGTGACGAACTCTTCTGATACCATCATAAAACACGCCACCTAGAGCGTGACGTTTTGGTCGATACTTCTCGCTTCAGTAATCAAACAGAAAACACAACATTAACATTCACAACACGTATAAAAGCGAAGTGCCCATTCATTTTGCATTGTGTTTGATTAGCGCTCCAACAATCTCAACATTCAACAAAATTGATATTTGAACTTGTATTGTATTATCCCCAGAACTGAGGCCTAGGACCAGCAGCTTTCGTAGGAAACTTGATCCTCGCACGGATTCTTTCGAATGAACAGAGCGCCAGGGATCCAGGCCTCACCACCAGGCGATAGAGTTTTCGACCATCATTCAGCCGTACACTGAAGTATTAAAGCCCCACAGTATTGAATTTTACGATATTTTCAAAAAGTTAGGAGAGTGCACATATAGGTCCCATAGCCTCGTGAAGGTCCCCAGAATGCTTGCCTGATACGCACTTCGCAGAATCAAGGCCTAGTTTTCAGCACGCATTGGAAAAAACTGCAGGGAGAGCTCTAATGTATTCTGACAGAGCGTAGTACATTTTACACTACGCTGACATCGTGACGTCGTACGAGAATCGCGGCGATGATTTGCGTTTTTCACATTCAATACAGTGGGGCTTTAAGTTCGTGTCCTTGCAAGAATCGGGGCCGTGATATGCATACAGCAGGATTCCTTCCTTCGAATGAAGAACCCCACAATTTATGACGACAGGGCGGCGCTGTGAGCGGTGCGACGTAAAACACAGAGCAAAATCACAGTCGCGTCACGACGTCATGACGCAGTGCAACACGGTCGTGACGTCGACAACAAGGTACAACTGCTCACAGCGCCTCCCAGTGGCAGCAGTTCTGTAGGTTTCTCATTGAGATTTTACGGTCTGTCCACCAATGCGCACTTTATGGCGTGATGGAGTCACTCAGTGCAAGACAAAGTGTTCAAGGATGCCAACACCGTTCAGTTGTGTTAAACGTAGTTCCTCTTTTGCATACTAAATGAGGCGAACATGTAAATTGGCCACATAAAATATGTGTTTGGTACTCAAGGTTGGAAAATCGTTCAGCTATGTGACCAGGGTTCCCTGAGGGTGGCATGCCTAATGAAGCAAGCAGCACCATCCTTCCCTTGCCAAAGTCTCCCAGGTCTCGTCCAATCTATTTTTGCTGCTATTTAAATTGGTATCGCGTGTTGTTCTTGAAATGTGTGTACAGTCGAAATGAGATCTTTGTCCTGAGGATTGGCAAGATGTGTTAGTGCGGGGTACTCGGAAATGATGGCCCGAGGAAGCAACGACAACGCAAATACGGTCGATGAATCTTCTTTTCTCTTGCTCTCTGTGGGTAGAGAATAGTTGTCATTAATATGTAGAGTAATTTAACCGTCGAAAATCGTGTCAACGAATTTGTACTCCGCGCTAAGATAGGAAGCCACAATTAGGTTAGGGTACCAAAGCATTCCCCTGATCAGACGGCAAATGAACGAAGCGCAAGTTTTCTTGCGCGATTCGGCTCTCAATGGGCAATTCATCACAGATTGTCACCTTGACCAATGACATGAACGATTACCCATAGTTTTCTACGGATGAGTTGCCCATAAAACCCAACCTGCTCGCGAAAATTCTGATGGAGGAGCGCCTGTGAGAGCGGTATAGTTCACTCCTGCGCTTTCTTTCCAAAGATCCCTTCTATCAGTTCAGTTTGCCTCTGTCTATTCATGCACCCTCTTTCAGTCGGTCAATCGCCTTCTTTGAGTTATTTTTGTGGATCATTGCGATGGCAGATGGAAAGATGGATGATAAAATGCTCGAAGAAAAACTAATTTCGCTGACATCAACATCGATCATCTGAGCGAGTAGAAGCTAACCCTCTCTCTGCAGTCGATTTGATACGCGACGAACAAGTTTTGTTTCGCATTGGGCTATTTTAGGGAATCTTCTTTGCATTAGCAGTATAGAGGGGGAAGACGAAACCAGTCAACTGAGTACGGGTCCGCAAGTCTTACGGACGGTTTGTGAATGATTTATTGTATCCAAGTTTTTTTTGTTTTTCCCCACAAGGCATGAAATTCAGAAAGCAATTACATAGAAAAATATCAACGTTCTGTGTTACACTTTAAATCTCCTTAGTATTGTCAATTTTTTACAGTTATCACTAGGTTTGTTAATTCCCCATCTAAATATTGAAAACTGCACAAAATTGCAAGGAGACCAATCCACTTGCCATTTAGCATTCAACTCGTGCAGTTTTACAAAATGTTTTAAATATTGTACTATAACGTCCGTGTTTCCTGCTGCACGCTCTCGACTTTCTACACGAGACGTACACCAGCATGCTGTATCCGGCCTGTGTACTGGGACTGCACTCTTTAGTTTGAGTCACTGCGGGGAGACGGTTCACCAATATTTTAACACCACTTGACTCTCGCGAGCTGCGGGAACGGTCTATATGCCACCAGTAAAAGCATGACGGTTCACTCAGTCAGCTAATATTTCGGTATTGACGTCCATGTCACTTTCTGAAACATTTGACAGAGTCAGAAGGGCAGGATTTGTGGCTCCATGGACTAGATACTACTTTTTGTCAACAGCTGAACCGTTGTATACAGCGTTGTCATCGGTTACTTAGTTACGTTCTCGCCTTGGTGCGTCCATCACGTGACCACTCCGTCATGTCTGTTACTCCGAGAACGGCGGCCATTACAACTACGTCATTTGGGGGGGTGGGGCATTCCGAAATCGGCCGATGACATGCATACTTGATGATATGTTTGTTGACTCCCAGGCCTTACGGCCTTACGTCTCTGTCTATCTGTTGTTGATTAATTATTGGCCCTGTGATTAGACCACGGAGCTTATGTTAAAAGCTCCCTGATTAAGCTACAGCCATCACTGCCACTGTATGAAATCTCGGCCTTGACAGATGAGTTGGTGTAAGTGCTGGATTCCAGGCCTGATTATTGCTATAGAAGGCTGATGAACAAGGTCGACCTTAAATCCCAT
>NMRB01001232.1:167917-179057 GCA_002633025.1 Notospermus geniculatus
TGCCATGTTAATCGAACCTGCTTGTTCGAAGTGTATTGATCGATAAGACCTACAAAAGAACCAGCGTAAATTTCAGCAGGTCAGTTGTTAGCTTGTTAATTTTCAAGAGGATAGCAAGTAATCTCTTCATCCAAGTGAAATAGGAAATGAACTCCCAGCATGGATTATTAAAATATGATAGGCCTATTATACTAGTATATTACATGAATGATCTTGCCATCTGTGGCTGATTTCGATCAGGTTGAGATTGCATTATAATAAAGCGTGAGTTTGAACACGTGATTTCGTTTTGAATTTTTGAGGATGTTTCTCTTTCGCTGGAACCACATTTTCATTTCGATGGAAAGAAAAGATAACTATTTTTTTAAAGCGGGTACCATGACCCTGTTTTTAAGCACGCATTCGTATATAGAAGTCGCAGATTTCCTGGCAACACCAGTTTTGACGCAAGGACGCGAAGGCTGATAAGCGGCAAATTAGCTAAGCTACTTATTACCGACCGAAGGCCCCAGAAGGTATCCGCCACGGATCACTGACGACGACACGTAGGGCAATAACCCCTTCATTCTCCAGCAGCCGTGCAGTTCATTTTAAAATTGCCGGTTTTCCTGCGAATTTCTAAAAGATATTGCAGCAGCTAGCCTTGTTTAGTGTATTCATTCACATAGGGTTATCATTTTGCCGTTAGCAATGGTATTTATAGTAGGTCTAATTTGGCATCTCAGCTTTGCCAAGCGTATGTGTCCGGAACTTTCTCCCGCAGCTGTACGGCAATGTTGATTGAGCACCGTGTAAACGGCCCCATTAGGTGATTCCACATGACGAAAGTTTCTCACCTGGGGCCTGTTTCGTAAAGTGGCTTTAAGCTAATGGTACATTTAACCAAATGGAAAATGCATTGAGTTGATGGTACCATTAGCTTAAAATCACTTTATGAAACAGGCCCCTGTTCTTCAATACCGTTCGATTCGTTGGCGTTTTATGAAGTACTAGCAAGAACCCGTGGCGACCGGTGGTTCTGAGTTTGGCCGAGGTTGGAATGCACGGCAGGGCTGGAATTGGTGCAAGACATTGCGCAGTTGGGAGAATTTAGAAAGCAATCCAACAACACCACTAAAAATAGTACAATTGCTAACAGAACAAAGTCCTCTTTGCAAGTTAAACCAGCCGTTGCACCAGGATATGCTATCCTCTATTACCATACCGAATTTCGAGGCGAAACAAAGCTTCTAAGTGTGACTTTATTGAGCCGACTTCCAGCATTATTATATAGATATGGAGGGAGCTGTTTTCCAAGAAGTAGGTTGGTAGATATTTTAGAGGCAAGTTGTAGTAACTTTCTATGATGCCGTGAAATGATCAATGAATAATTTATATGACCGTGTAAAGAGAACTACGTAAAACACAACTTCGATAAAATTGGCCAGCTTGCATTTTAATGTATAGGACCAAATCCAGAGAGACAGAGGGTACTGTTATCTCGGCTTGAGAGAGATCAAAAATCTCTCTCAATCCCAGAATACAGTCCTGTGCAATCGCTATAAATAAATTTAGACCAGGTTTTGTCATCGAGCCGCGCGATAAATAAGCACCATCTTTGGGCATTGTTTGTCGACCTGCTCGATTAGCAGTACCTAGAACAGCGAACCACCCGAATGACGTCAGCCCGGCCAATTCCATATTGTTTGTCCGAATCTGCTTTGTCCTCTTTAGGTACAGACAAAACGGAAACTCAGAAATCCGTGTATGATTCGTAATGTTTGTCAGAAGTTTGCTTTAAAATTAGTACCTGGGCGGCATGCTATTCAGTGTAAGACATCGAGCTAGCTTGATACCAAAAGAAGAAAGCACAAAAATGGACACACAAGCTGGTAAAAATCAAGAAGTCAACTTCCAACCGGGGGTCTTCTTCAGGCTGGCACTTTTCCACACTAGATTTCAGAAACGACTTGCTAGCTTGATAAGCAGGCTTCGAATTGAACCTTGCACGTCGAGTTGGCGATAAAGACACGCCTCTTCATGAATAATGCATAATGACACCAGCCGGAGGTCAGCAGTCTGGTGGTACTGCATTGGGGATTACCAAAGCCACATTTGTCCTTTTAGTAAAGACACAAAAAATTTCATCATTATCTCAGTAGATTGGAGTTCTGGGTAAGTGCCCTTAATCATAATGTATCACGGATATTTTCGCGGGCCACGAAAATCATTGTTTATTTACATGTTGTTTGTTTGTGTCCAGTCTTTCTTTGTCTTACGAATAATTTGTTGGTGGCATGCCCCTCTAGAAATTCTTCTGATCGCTTTGATACCGAAAGTATTCAATTTGGTAGGTTGGCATGTCCCAAAAGTCCAAGATAACATAATGTAAACATCCATGTTTACAAACATTGAATGTAAACAATGAAGTCATGATACATTATCTTTAAGCGGCCTATCCACGTGCAATATTATTATTGAGGATCAAAATGGGCAATATTATTGCTAATCTTTCTTCCATTCATTTTGCCAGAAGCACATGACACGTGACACCCACTTGGGCCCCATATTGTGGAATAATATTGTACGTGGATGGGCCACTTTATGTGACGAGGTTTTACGATATATGTTTCCCTTTTTTGCCCAGGGTGAGCCTCAAACATTTGTCATCACTACCTCTGTTATCACTCAAATAATATTAGGACCTCTGTTATCACTCAAATAATATTAGGAAGATGTGCTTAAGGCGGGAGAGTCTATACTCCGATAGGTGCCAAGGTAGGTCGTTGTCAGATATTGCAGCCTTTGTTCTCGTCTCGTTTCTGAGAAGGGTTCACTAGTTCAGTAGTCCGAAGGTTCACTAGTCCGAAGGTCCACTTCTCCGAAGGTTCAGTAATCGGAAAATTAAGGTTCACTGGTCCGAAGGTTCACTACTCCGAAGGTCCACAAGTTCGAAGGTTCAATAGTCCGAAGGTCCACTAAATCGAAGGTCCTCTAGTCCGAAAGTTGACTAGTCAATTGGATGGGTTCGGCAGCGGATGTGTTGTGAGCTAAAAGTGGATTAGGGTGGGATGGGGCGACTGGCTGGTCAGAATTAAGTGGGAAAGTGGTGGATCATTACAAATATCAGCGCCTACTCCCTTGAGTAACTGTGGACATCCACTTTGCATAGTGTCGGAGATGTTTTCTAAAACATGCTGTATATATCTTTTTTATATCCCTATGATTTTATCATGAAATTGACGGTTAAAGCAGATGGACCACAGATTGACCTGCAAAAATGTCTGCAACCGGCGGGATAAACGTATGTATCAACAGAAATAATTTTATTCGTAGTTACATGTTTGGCCGCTAGAGGGTCGCCGATTATGACCTATCTTTCTATACTGAGCGGCTTTAATGATGGCAGCTCGACGTTTCAGCCAAATTTTGCGTATTGTTGATTATTTCTAGAAATAAACACTGACCAAACAATTGGAAAACAAAGACATGTTCTGTTTTCTCTTAACAAATACGAGTATTTTACAGAAAAGTCCAGAAGGTCGGCATCAAGATCAAATTCGTATTTTCGAAATCTGATATAATATCACCTCTCACATCAATTTCAACTAGAACTGAGAATTCACTGAAAGTGAATTCATGGCCACACCAGTATGTTTTTTTCCAGAAGCTGATTTGTTATATTAACGTAAGATGACGGTGTTCAGGTGTTCGAATGCTGCATCTGTGACGACGAACTGGCGAGCGATCATCAGGATGTAGGCCTACACGTCATCATGATGTTATGCACAACATGTACAGGCACGACGTCGTGCCATGCATAGATCTCATGTTTCCACGCACGGTTTTATTTATACACTCCGGTTCTATTTATAGATTACGGCGATCTCGATTCATTTAGCTGAACAAGTTCAGTATCTCAGTCAAAATTGAATGAAAGTGCACAGGAACCTTTTCATCGCGAGAGAACAATGAGATCTTTAGACTGTGCAAGCCAGATTAATGTGCATGCCCTAGTTTGACCGAAAACGTGGAGGAAAGGAAAGTGGTAGAGAAAAATTCCAGCGTCCTGCGAAAACAATACTGACCACACCACTGAGTGGTGTTGTGGTCATAAATACCTCTTCGAGAAAGAAGGATGGCCACTAGCATAAAAATGACGGTCTACAGAAAGATCAGCCAAAACTATGAGCTTCTTAATCCAGATTCTGGGGGAGTTAAATCAGTGATTTATTTTGAATGCGCAGTACTCTGTCTACTTCGCCGTCGATGTACTACTATCAATATTTGTGGAAGTCATCCCGGGTATAACTGTCAACTCAGCAAGAAGAAGGGCACCTGTATGGCAAGGACTGAAGCAAAACACGTTAATGGTTGTAAGCTTTTTCAACGAAAGGTAGGAAATCATATGAGAAATGGACAGGGTGTACCAAAAAATTACCAAAAAGCACTGAAGCCAAAACGTGTCATTTTCTCGCAAATGCACAGTTTGCAATACCCCGGTTTTTATTTCGATAAATGAACAGCATTAGTGTGAGGTCCTTGTCTCTAAAGAGTCCATATTCAAAACGCCTGCCGTTTTGCTGTATCAGATAGCCACCAAACAGATCGACTCGTTTTGGTCATCACTTATCGCACAATATTTTATGCCGAGAACGCCTTCGATCATCTTCGATAATCGAAGGCCTATCTGCTCACCACTGCGTTACATCGCTCATCACCCTTCGAGTAATAGACCGGTCCGCGGCGTATCTTGGCACGGTCGACCAATCAGCTTGCCCTTTATATCGGGTCTTCGGCTACCACTATTTCTACAACGAGGAAATTTTACAACACCGGTTCTGATTGGCCTCCTCTTCAACAGGCAGCGGATTCGCCGCGGACCGGTCTATTTCTCGAAGGGTGATGTGCGGTGTAACGCAGTGGTGAGCAGATGGCCCTTCGATTATAGAAGATGCCTTCGATAGGCTAGTGTTCGCATTCATTGCGGGGCCAAACCGCAAAATAGCATGGCGCCTAATAGAGATGTAATGAACAATGTCAGGGGTTTCGCGTCATAACTAACCATTTTGTTAATCCATGGAGTAGAGTCCATCGTGGGATTTTTCTGAACTTCAGTGCGTTACAAAACAAACTAGCCTTCCAGTGATGACAAAAATGACCATAAGTAAGTTCCCAGTAGCATTTCCTTCTACTCATTGTTCAGAGTAGGCCTATTTATGTGTACATATTTTGGGGCACCCTATTTACCACATTTCATATTATTGGTTCACTAGAGTGACTATTATTATCATCCTTGATTTTCTGTCACGGTTTATGTTCGCGGATTTTCTCTGCCATGGTTCAACCTTTCCAGGTGATATTTGGAGGGGATGGCCTGGTGGTCGAGCGGTCTAACACGCTTGACTTTCAATCCTAACAGGCTCAGTGCGTGGGTTCGATCCCCGGCCAGGACATGTATGTGAAAAGCTGTGAACCAATTAGAGTCTGTCGGATGAGACTCAAAGCCGTGGTCCCTTGTACCTGAGTGTCTATGCCAAGGCAAGTAAAAGACCCCACACAGGTGGACAGTAGCCTGTCGTGGTCTCCACACCGTAGTATAAGCTTAAGATCCAAAAGAGTTACGAAGCTTCAAATTATCTATCTATCTATTATAAATAAGAGTCTGCGCGGTATTTGCTAAATAGTTTCGCCTATTTTTAGATATTAGTAATTTGAAGAGGCTATTTTTGGCTGTTCTGCTCCAACTCGTGAAAGACGAATAGAATTCCTTCAATAGGTAAATATGAAAATATGCAATTGCTAACAAAGGTTCCTTTCGTTGATCATGCCGAAATAACAAATATTTGTCACCCACCACATCAAATCAGCTATTAAGTCGCACAAGATATGGACCAGGATGAACTAAAATAACTCCAGGAGATAAAGGAAGAAATGTAATTGTTCAGAATTTTACAAGGCCTACTGAAATTCACAAAACGTTGGTCTCAACCTGCCAAGTTCAGGGCGACTTAATACCGGCTTTGATGTGATGGGTCGCATTTGTCATCATTTGGGAGAAAAGCTTGCATCTACGAGGCTACGGGAGCTGGTGTGGCAGAGGTGTTACGATAGATGCCTGCTTGGATGGAGATTGGTATAGAGTAGGCCGGAAACGGTAACTGGTCAACTCGTAACCAGGTGGTCGACTCGTACCTGGGTTCAACTCGTAACCGAGTCTCCTGTCTGTCACAACCTCTAGTGAACCATGTCGCCGAGAGGCTTATTTGATAATATGTGTGGCGGTCTAGAAAACCAGTCGGATGTCGCGTTTGAGGAAAGTGTTAATGGCCTTGGTGAACCCGCACATTTCAATAGCCGAAACGTACCACGTAACAGGTGAACAATAGCAATTCAATGCACAGGCAATCTAACAACCCTTGTTGATCACTCTGTGACTTCCGACGGGTTATCCCAGACCGTCACACATATACTACTCATAAAAAGTTAAGGACCACTTGTAATTTTGTGTACAACTTTTTCACATGACAGTTTTTACAGCTGAGAATGGTATGATATAACTGTCCTGAATGACCTCAAACACACTGTGATGAATTACATATGTGGGAAGTTTCAGTTGTTGCCTAACCTGTTCTGAAGCAATGCCTGAAACAGAACCATGAGTTGTGAGAAAAAATGGTCCTTAACTTTTTTTTGAGTAGTGTATATAAATGTCCATAGTACCTGGTGGTGAAATATCTTCCACCTCCCCTTATGCTGTTGAACCTTTCCATTAAATTAAAAGCATCTCTTTCTGGAATTGATTGTTGACCACGAAACTTTTTAGCTCTAAAAAAATGTGATACACAAGGTTGTTGGCAAAACGCGTCAATAATGTGAAAATTTTAGAAAGGGAAGAAACGTTTCTTCCTGTCAATTTTGTACGAGATCAAGGGACATATTTCTTTAAAGTGCCGTCATGTTTAGGTTTCTACCACTTTCCATTACCACATGAAGGGAACTTTCAAACTCATTCCTCCTATTCTGGGTAAATTGTACGCGTATCTTAATTACCATTCTTCCTGGAACTTATTTTTTGTGATGTACCTTGATGATAAGACATATAACTGGATATTGATAGGATACAAACGAACAACCTTGGGTAGTTTCACTGCTAGATTTAAATCAGCAATCTACCTTCAGCGAAAAAGACCAAGAACGGTTATTTTCTACACTAAGTATTTCTTGTTTTATAGCAAAAAACAACGAGAACTGTTATCGTTTGATTTCATCAATGGTGAATTCACTGGCCGAGTTTTTATTGAAGAGAAAGAGACCTGTATGTCGAGATCTCTGAATGCTAGAGTTAAAATTTGGAGAAACACTCTTATGATTTTCTGTGACACTCACTTCGTTTATATCACATTTTATACTTTGACTACTTCCAAACAGAAGCCTCACGTGGTTTTGCAACTCGTGAACAAATCAAAAACATTCTCACATCAACCTTTATTCAATCATGCCGATATTTCCATTTGTAAATTCTGCATGTTGAATTTTATCAATGGACATGACTTCTACTTTCTTACGTGCCTTGGTAAGTTCAAGCGACTTGTCACGATCTACCACAACGTAGACAAAAGAACAAATGGAACTATCGAAGAGGGAACCAGGAGCATTTGGCCATTTGATAGCAGGGGTATCATTGTAAATTCACTTGGTCATCCTGATGTTGATTTCAGCTTGTTTCTATCCAGGGTTGGCCCAGCCAATATAGGATTTGAAGTCACAAGAGAATGTAACAGAAACAATAGTATTAGTAGGTTGTGGAGAGACCATTTGGAACCCCTGCGTGTACTCTTTAACGGGGAACACAGAATGAGTTGTACAGATGTCTTAATGGATGGGTCTGGCGCCCTACTTCACTTCTTGATATCAAAGGAACGATATCGAGGAAGGGGATATTTCACCATCGACGCTGAAGATGCTACTGAATTCACTCTTAAACAGTTTAAATATTTTTCATTTGTTAAAAGTCTTTACTAAAATTAGATGTATTTGTCGTTTACCGCAATTTTGTAGTCGTGGTTAGACTTTCTAAAGTTTCTGGACATTGTTTGAGAGAAATGGTTATTGATACATGTGCACAGACAATGGTCACTTGAGTAGGGCGATGACCAGATTTGGCGAAAACATTAAGCCCGTGTCACACTGTGGCGACTTAGGCGGGCGAATCCCCGCGAACTAGAATGAAATGATCCATGGACCATGTGCTCACCTCTTTTGACATAATAGTGTAATGACAGAGAGAGGTATGTACATGGTCCATGGACCATTTCATTCTAGCTCGCGGGAATCCGCCCGCCTAAAGCCTAGTTTATACTTCGACGCAAGGCCATCGGCGTCCGACGCCCGATCAAATCTGGACGCCGACCTCGCGGAATTGATTCATAGTCCAACGTACTTTAGCGACGGCCACCCATTATGAAATGACTCAAGTAATAACAGCCTCGCGATCGGACGCCGACCAAATCGCACGACGGGCTCGGCGTCGAACGCAAGATCGCGCGTCTGCCGCCAGCGATGGTCGTGCGTCGAAGTATAAACTAGGCTTAAAGCCTAGTTTATACTTCGACGCAAGGCCATCGGCGTCCGACGCCCGATCAAATCTGGACGCCGACCTCGCGGAATTGATTCATAGTCCAACGTACTTTAGCGACGGCGACCCATTATGAAATGACTCAAGTAATAACAGCCTCGCGATCGGACGCCGACCAAGTCGTACAACGGGGTCGGCGTCGAACGCAAGAACGCGCGTCGGTCGCCGGCGATGGTCGTGCGTCGAAGTATAAACTAGGCTTAAGTCGCCAGAGTGTGACCAGGGGCGTGTTTCATAAAGTGAGTTTAGGCTAATGGTACCATTAACTTCAATGCATTTTCCATTTGATTAAAAGTACCATTAGCTTAAAGTCACTTTATGAAACAGGCCCCTGGGCTTTAATGGAAACAATTTTGTGGCAATTAAAATAGGACCATTGTGTTTTCTCGAATTTCGACTTTTATTCAGATTCTGTATATTTCAGTATATTCCAAATATTGTTGACAGTATACTATTTTTCAATATTACATAATCGTCTTCTCTATTGCTGAATCCAAATACCCCGGTAGCTGAACGAGACATTCTCAACTTTCGTAATTCTCTCTCAAGGTAAAGACAAGTTTCACGTACACTCTACAGGGCAATAGAAAGATTATACCCCAACTCAATCTAAAAAGACGAGATCCTTGGGTTTTTGATCCAAACACTGGTTTCATTATCGTATATTTAAAGAAACCATTTAATCAAGTCATAACAGTCAAAGTTTACGACTTCAAGCGGCGAGAAGGAATTTACAGAATAAAGTATGTGTCTTCATTTCTCGAGCCAATTTCCATGATAAGTTTCAAAACAAGTATGTATAAAACATTTTTGATTGTTGCAAATGCAAGTGTGATGGATCAACAGGAGTATGATCTATATGATGTTACCGCTGGGGTTTTCTCTGGCAGAATTCCAATTCCAAAATCGAATCCCTGTTGCAAGGGGGCAGTTCCACTTTGCCCATTGATTAATGTTCGGTCAGTTCTGATATGTTGCCGTATAAGGGCACATGGTCGAAAAATTTGCAAAATCTACAAATACCACACCCACATCTCAAATAATATCACCATTCTTCATTTGAAGTCAGGAATTGCTGTCAGACTTGGAGACTCTGAATTTCTGATGACGGAAAATTCAGAAGTTATCACTGTTGATTATATGCCAAAATTTCACATGTTTTCTGTTAGAAACTACTGTACATGGAAGAACACATTGAAGCAGGTCCGATTTAAAACAGTTCCCACTCATGAAGGCGGTGACAAGCCGATATGGTTCCTTTCAGCAGTGAACCGAATGATATTGGAAATCGGCTACACGTCTGGATATCCATTGATTTCAGGTTACATAATCACGTGTCACATACAGGATGCCATTGTTGCAGACAGACCACCATTTCTTGTAGAAATTGCCATCGATTTCAAATACACATTATTAATTGACCAAGAAGGTTATTTTAAGATAAACAAGCAAGGTTCGTTTTTACTCTTCCATATGTTTGCTGGAAGGATTCCGGGTATTAAGTATCAAATAAAATCTGTCAAAGTTTACGGTGTCATATAAGAGCATAACTTTTTAAAAACACTTTCTATTTTAAAAGAAATTCACGCTGGGTCATTCATGTGTACATTAGGTACACTCATCCCAAAAAATAAATGGACAGTGGTTTTTTAGCTCAGTTGTAGTTTTAAGACTCATGGTGAAGAAATTACTGAAAAATACAGTTTTCAACACAATTTAAAGAAAAAGTTTAATTTCTCTGTGACCGATGGGTAATATAGTTACCGAATCCTGGTCAGTCTTAATCTTTTAGCGAAGGTTACAGGGATTGCGCTAGGCTGAAATTTTCTTTAGCCACAGTAATGGAAATGCATTGGATCACTCTGAATTCCTTTAGCCACTGATGTGAATTTTCATCATTTTCCTGGTCGTTTTCAAAGATCTCTCCCCATTTTGGGTCGTGGCTAATGCTAGCGCCATCCCTGAGGTTATCACCTCAACCCAAAATTTCATGAAAAATCTCAAATTTCAGATTTTTTATATTTTCGATAATCTCAAATATCATCAAAGTAAGCCAAGATTTTCAAACACTTTCTTCATCATATTTCTTAGAATTTTCCATAGATTACTTGAAAAGTCATTCTGGTAAAAAATGTTAAGATTTCTAAAATCTCAATCTTGATGATATTTTAAAATAGTGATATTTTCATGATAATAAATTTTTTTCCATGAAATTTCCTGTCTGACATACAGAGGAGATGTTCAAGGGCCAGGTATCAAAGCTGCAACCCCATCGTGTGCATACCTCAGCAACAGAAGACAAAAACTTTTGTCCATTTATTTTTTGGGATGAGTGTACATTCAAAGTGTCCAGATACGGCATTGTTTGTGAATTCCAGCTATGACACAAATTGTTGCCCTTGCAAGTAGATGTTATGTGTGTGCATCTCAAAGTATGGGATAACCATTAAGAAACGTTACAATGAGCCCGCATTTTGTTCAGCCAATACGCCAATAGTTCTGAGGCGTTTTAGTTCATTGCTG
>NMRB01001232.1:192213-210955 GCA_002633025.1 Notospermus geniculatus
ATAGGTAGCCCCCGCCTAAAGGGAGGGCATGTAGAGGAAATCCGAGCGCCCGTAAAAATCTGTACCGTCGTTGATATTCATTGGTCGGACCGGGCAATCTGTATCACAGGGCAATTGTTTCTAC
Source organism: Notospermus geniculatus (assembly GCA_002633025.1). Lineage (NCBI taxonomy): Eukaryota > Metazoa > Nemertea > Pilidiophora > Heteronemertea > Lineidae > Notospermus > Notospermus geniculatus. The sequence goes on from NMRB01001232.1 coordinate 192,338, forward strand.
TACACCGGTCCAGAACCTCAGAAGTCGAGGAATAATTTGTCAGCCTACCATTCTGATGTCCGATGATGTCCAGAAACTCGACGGTGACAGGAATCATTGTTATCATTTCTTTTGCAACTCGAATAGACATAACTGGGTCTCCACTTGAGATGACATTGTCTCCCAACTGGTTAAAATGATTCTTAGCTGTTTCCACCGGATTGTCTGTTGTCTCGAATCAAATAAACAAGTGATGTCTCCATATATATAAAAAAAACGTTTCACACCCAGTGGGTTTCGAACCCAGGACCCTCTGATCGCAAGTCGGACACCAGAACCACCACACCACCGAGCTCCTCATGAGCAGATTTTGGTTCCCCTCGGTTTGTTTCCAATTTTCTCCAGCTGATGCCCTGTCCCATCGACTGGAGAACTGAGCAAACTCTAAATGAGTAGACTTTGTCTCCACTTCAGAATGAGACTCCAATTGCAGTTATCTCCAGTCGATGCAAGAAAACTGGTAAAGCCTTAGAAAACTGGTACTCATTCTATGTTCGAGTAGCAAAGAAACTCATTTTAGGGACAAAATAGCAGGCTAGCGACTCATTTTATCTCGAGCTGAGATCGATTGTTTTTTCTGTGAACAAGAGATTTTTTGACCAGGACAGAGGAGATCACTGATCGAGATCTGCTTTATATATATAAACCTTCCTATGAATCCCTCTCTGACCTGGCCCATTTCCTGGTGACCCCACAAAAATCGTTAAATATCCGTCATGGTTAGACAAGCAGCACGTATATCCAGAAAGCAAATTCTTAGCTAGTGGAGGAAAATATGCCTTTATTTCTTGAAATGTGAACTTCCCTGATCCGTTTTTGACAAGGCCTTCATTTGGATCAGGAATCTTCTGCAGTACAAAGCCCGAGAGGAAGGGTCTCCCTATTGCGAATAACATCTCGTAGTAGTGATCGGAAAAAACATGTCTCTCACTGCATCGTTTGTCAAACTTATTTTTAAGTGCGACACGGTACTTCACTGGTTTATACTCGTATTGCTCTAAATGAACATAAAAAATAACGGAATAATCCATCCGATTAAAGACATAGGAAAACACGCCCGTTCGGCTAAAAAACCGGGGCGTGCCGTTCAGACGAAGGCGGACACCATTTTCAAGAAGAATGTTCGATTTATCTGATCCCACCACGTCATAGATAGTGCCCGCCCAAAGACCTGACTTCTTGCACCAATAAATTAATTTCTCTTCCACTCCAAAAGCGGTGGGGTACCCTTTCCCATAGCAGATATCAGATGCTGGGATGAACATTTTTTGGGAAAATGTGCCATTTACAACATTCAAGAGTAAAATCTCACTGGCAGTACTGCCCGGTAGTAAAATGGACGACTTGAAATTGTGAGGAGGTATTCTCTTTGAGTTCGGGAGTTTGAGATGAACGGTATGTTGATACAGAAGACTATAATCGGCCTTTCCGCGACGTCGAGAATAAACTCGGGATCGCACGTACATGTATGGAGGTTTGGTTTGTTGGCTGTTCAAAAAAACTGCAAGCCGCAATTCGAGAAATGACAACAGGAGGTAGAAATTTTCCTGTTTTTCGAATGCTATAATTAATTGCTTCTTTCTCCTGAAAAACATGCCAACAAAATATTGTGGATTGTGGAATATGATACATGTACACTGAAAAGAAGTATCGACGTCCGCACTCATTGATTTGATGAGACCTATCAGTAACGGCCTCAACCTCATCCCCAGGATCTAACTCGAAATTTCTTCTGCTTTTGCCTTGGGACGGGGTCATTTTCGGCTTCGGTCGTTAGACCCTGGATTCACTTCCAAGATTCTTGGCACCTCGTCCCCAAGCTTATTTCAACCTCGGTTACAGTAGCTAATGATTGTAAAAAATATATTTTCATTAAACTGTACATGTATTATGAACATTTATGTCTATCATCAGAAAGAATAATGTTTGCTATGATATGAAAAATAAAATAAAATAAACCATATTTTAATCCATTTTCCTGGGTATTTCAAATTTCAAATTGGGTATGACGTCACGCCGATAGCCAATCACAGCCGAGGTGTTCGGTTCTGAAGCCAGGGCTTAACAAGCCAACGTTAAGCCCTGGGAACGAGGTTGTAACGGCCTTTCTCTCTGGTCAAGATTGTTGGTGTATTCGATTGGAAACCACTTTTAACATCGTTTTAGTAAATTTTGTTTTTTGAGAAATTCATCATACTAACAACTATGAGTTGAAATAGTTGAAATAAAAAGTGTGGAGCGCGGTGGCATAATGGTTAGGGCTGTGGACTCGTGATCGGAAGGTCGCGGGTTCGATCCCCGGCCGTGCCACTCTGTAACTCTCAACTGGCCTGAAATGTCCATCGTGTGCGCTAGATTGTGGCTGCCCTTTGGTTTCTACAGAAAGGTTTCTGAATCATAGGCTGGGGTAATAATGTGTGAAGCGCTTAGAGAGCGTAATACGCTATGAAGCGCTATATAAGAACTCACCATTATTATTATTATTATTATTAGGGGATGTCCACTGATCAGCAATAGGCCTACAGATTCATTTTGTTGGGGTAACACTTTCATACCCTGCTTTTGCACCCTTCCTTCAAATAAACAAATAGGCCTAACACCCCCGCAGGAATTTTTTTAACCAGACGTCGTAACATGACACTCTAAACCCCTTCATCATTCACCATGAATGTTACAGTTTTCTTTACCATAGCAGGCTTATCACAGAGGTGAGCGCAATGTCCCAGGACATTTCATTCATTCAAACACTCAGAAGTCAAAGCTGTAGACTGACTGGATGAAAGTACACTGTCAGTGACTATGTGTGTGCTACTGCTTCTTCTACATAAAGCACAATGCTTATTTGCCTATGGAGCCTGAAATGAAATATGCTCCTAAAAAAATTCGAAAACACCACATGGCCACTTATCCTCAAAGTACACAAGGTCACAGCATCTCCTGAGTAGGAGCTGTCATTCACCGAGTGGGATATTATAATTAGTCTATTTCTGGCTGACTGCGACCTAGTCAAGTCTTGGCATAGTTCGTATAACTATGTTGGGACCACAGTCCTTCCTATCTGCTTTTGTTTTTGTATGGGATTTTTCATATTGTTCATTCACACACACAAAATTGACGTAGGCCTAACCATTATACCCCGGTACTCACTTTGCGAAGCGGCTCACTGGGCTGTCACGAGTAACTTATCGACCCACACATCAGACTGCGTCTCAACACAATGCATGCGCCCTTCTGGGAATCCCAACACTCGAGGCCAGGCGACTCACGCAATGCTATCGGATGCGCAAGAAAGCCTGGAGCGAGGTCAATTCTGTTGCGCATTTTCCCATTGCGCATTTTGATTTTGCGCCAATTCCAGTAAGCCGATCGAAATTTAGCAAAATTATCATCATACGATGAATTGGCGGGACCCTGGACCGTTGAAACCCAAACTTCCCGTTCTCGGGGTGGAACCAAGAAACCCAAATGGACACACTACGACACGCCGAGAACGATTCGACGTCGGGAAAATTCTCGACGGAGATTTTCTCGGACGGGAAACCCAAACTTCTCTAATAGCCGAAAGTTAACGTACGGCATTTGTTGTTCACATTTGCACCTTTTAAATCAGAACAGTTTAATTAGGATTGTTCATTCGAGAGAACGTCTGAGTCCGCAGTTACATGAAATGTATGTTGTTAGCTGCAGTCGATTCTCTAGGCAAAAATTTGATAAATATACGGGAGAATCCAACTTACCTCGACGCGAGTCCAGGGGCCTGTTTCATAAAACTTTCTTAATAGCCAAGCGTCAGTCATCGACGAAGTCCAACGCTAAAAAGAGCGCTATTAGGGCCTAAAAGGAACCCCCACCTTCCTTCAATTTTAATGCCCGTACAGCAGGTTAATGGCACTTCCTGAAACGCTCCTTAAATGTAGCATTAATTTAACATAAATAAAACAACCTTTCTGAAATGGCCAGTGTCATTAGGAGCTTCCATTAACCTGCCATGAGCGCTAAGGTCACTTTAAAAAGTTTTATGAAACAGGCCCCAGGTCATAAAAATTTTGTAAGTTCAAATAATATCGTAATATAGTAGGGTAGCTTAATGGTAGATGGAACAGCTTAGGTATAATACCAGCTGTTCCATTTACCATTATGCTAGCCCTACTATATTACGGTATTATTAGAAGTTAGAAAATTTTTATGACATGGACTCACGTCGAAGTAAGTTGGATTCTCCCGTAATACCAGCGGTCTCCTAATGGCGTGAAGTGGAGGAAAGGCTTACTCTGCATTAAAGTGAACAATGTTGTTTGAAGCTGGTCCTAGTTTTTTTGCCGGAATTAATTGCAGGATGCAAGCGTGATTCATTGGCAGATGGATCCGATACGTGTTCGGTATGGTAGGAAAAGAATATCCGGATCAAAAACGGACGTGCGTGGACAATTTCCACATCCTGCATTCATTGGCGGGCGGGCCAGGTCTCTTAGTTTTCGGTGTAGACCCTACTCGGTAGAAATCGGAGGCATTTTCAGCGAGGTGAATACCAAGCGTTCACGAAAAATCCAGAAGGAGTCGCATCCTGGAGCGATTAGGAAAACGGATCGCTGTGGAACTCTGGCTTCTGCATAAGAATGTGATGCCCTGATGTTGTAACCATTCGACCAATTTTTTTTTGGGGGGGGGGGAGCGGACACTTTCGTATTGGGTCCGTGTGCCAATGAATCATGCTTTTGTCGGTAAGGTGACTGAAGGCCTACTCGCACCCAGTTTGCGGAAGGGAATGCGCTTTATTTCTCGCCACGCTGGTAAAGCATTTCCTGTTCTTAATATCGGGCGCCGAGGAAGTGCGAGTAATTGTCCTTGGGCAGATATGCCTTGTAATGATTTTCTGCATGTAAAACGACACTTTTTATATCGTTTTCACACTATTGACGAGTTTGTTTGGCACATCGTACTTTCTCACGACTGTTAGAACACGGGAATTCACACCACTGCGCCTTCTATCGTCAGCTTCAAGCAAACAGGAATTCCGGTCAAAAATAGTGCATTATCGCCGAAAACCAGCAAACATTTCAACTTGGGCACGAGTTTTTCGGCCTTCCTGCCGCCTGTATTGTCCTCCTGACTGGTTATTACCAATCATAACGAATTGGTCTGCATAATAACGGTGAGATATTCGAAAAAGGGTTTCTCTTATTGCTTGAAGATCGGGGAAATGCCCTCTGGCAAGGCTGAAATTTGCAATGTCTGAGCAAATTTTGCCATTCACTCGTCACTCGTTAGCATGGTTACAAGAACTCACAAATGACTGACGTTATTATGCACATTTAAGACTGCACATTCACAACAGCCGACCAGAAACAAAGTGCACGGCGTAATTCTAGAAACGTTCTCCCGAATTTAGTGAATATGTGGTAAAAAGCTAATCATATGCAAATTAGTATCGTCGTCATAATGATCCGATTAGCCAATCAGATCGCGGAGTATTGCCGGGTGACTGGAGAGCGACGATTCCAAAGATCTATTGTGTTCTAACAGTCGTGTTTTTAACCTGCAAAGCACGAGAAGCAGGCCTTTCGATTACATGCTTTTCACACCGTTATACGGTGTAGGAATTTTCAATGTCCCCAAATTAAAGGCCTTCAAAATGTCCCCAAAANCAGTGAATAAAAGTTCCTGCAAATAAAATGATTTCAATCCCTTTCCCCATACTCGCCTACCCATATCAAATACCCAGGTCCAGCAACTTCCCGCCGTCAGCCCAGCAGACCGCATGGTCAGCAGCGAAAAATCAATAATTTATGAATGATGATGTCATGTGCAAACACAGCGCCACAACCACTTCATAGTGGCAGTACTGAGAACTAAATCTGAGGACTGGTTGAATGGGAAAGTTCATGGGCATGAAGATGCATTGAATTTGTTTATCTCAGGGAAGAAATTTCTTGGCCATTTTACTCAAAGATAATGCCAAGGCTGTTGCTGGTAGTGGTATGGGAAGGATTGATCTCTCCATGCTGTTGATTTAGAATGGATTCTTGTTGGAGTCCAATTTTAGGCACCTTAGCAGACTGCATCCGATGGCACTATTAGACACTCATTTTGAAAATGGAAATGATTACTCTGCCTACCAGTGAATTCACTTCCGAGTCAGTCTCAGTCCCGCAATGTCCCAAAAATGCAACAATGAAAATAAAATGTCCCCAAAATAAGCTGGAAGGGCTGTCCCCAAAATGGACTGAAAAAATAGAGGGTGTAAGGGTTACCATGCAATTGAAAGGCCTGTGTGAGAAAACACCGATCGCAATGTTCGAAGTCGGACCCGGCATAAAACAGAGCGATATAATTAGATGCAAGATGCGCTTACACATACCTTTTGATACCCTTTGTATGATTTCACACAACATTTTAAAATCATTAACACCATCCACGGCAACATTTTAAGGTGAACTAGACGGGATAGAGTCATCGATCTGGCCGTACGATCCGTAAACCGGTATCCAGTTCCACCGTGCAGCACGTTAGGAACTGGTGTCGGGGTCTCGAAACCGGAAGTGTGGTCGGAATTCCTACCAGGCAGGATGCGCGCGCATCAGTTAGCAGACCTGTACATCATGCCTACATCGTGTACATCTGTGTGCAGCGCTCTAACGGCAAGCTACAGGAGTCGAAATGAGATAGCAGGGTGGTTTCTTCAACGGGCTATCCACAGGATGTTTAGCTAATGACAATACATAAAACATCGCTGGGATAGGTCACTGAGTGTTTATCTCGCTGACATTCGTTGCACTACCTCGCTGAATGTTCGAAGCGAAAAATGTTATTGTTGGACGCCAGATGCCATCTTGGAAACTTTGGCTTCTTTGGGGAATACCTACCGCCGATACGTCATCAGAGAAGATTCGTATTCTGATTGGACGTATTCCGACGAATCACAGCCAGAATCAAGAGGGCGACAGTAGTCTCTTAAATCGTCAGATGTAGAGACTACTCTGTGGTCTATACGATCCGTTCCACATTTCATGTGCCGCCATCTTGGCTTGCGCTAATTTAATGCAAATTAGTGCAAACAGTGCAATTTGCGACCCGGGCGCCAAGTTTTCAACACCTTATCTATGTTTTTCAAAATATATAAACTGACTATTATCGAATATTTACTTTGATCTAAATACCTTGACTCCGGTTTTGTTGATCAAACACACATTAACTGAGTATTTTGGTCACGTTTGTCGCCACGGCGCACTCATTTTGGCGGGAAAATGACACCCTCACTTTCAGGCCCATCGCGCTCCCCCCTCTCGGGCCGCCGCGTTACTCCCGCCGAAACTTCGAGGGCCCTGGACCGGGAACCAGTCTAACGATCACGGGTGCTGCCACCTGCACGAAGGCATAAAACTAGTTTGTCGACCATATTTGTAAACAAACCAGCTTGTTTACAACTTCGGCGTCTAACTCATTTAATTTACCCCTCAGAAGTTAAATAAGTAAGCCTGTTGCACGCAGTATTCCTGGAAACGAATGCTCAAAGCAAGCAATGAGTGTCGCCATCATCGGCCGGCGGATTAACCAGGTTTCGTGGGTGAAAATTCCAATTCCAGTTAGTGGATACTTAAAAGACATTGCGTATCAGGTGCATAGATCACAGTCATCAGGCAGGCCCTATTAGTATTATTTATCAGGCAAGATCGATTTTCCTATACTGTAAACCGTGAAATTTTCGCGTGCATTTTATTTTCGCGCCATGGGCTGAAACGCAAACTTAAACAGCATGAAAATAAAAACCCTTAAATGCATTTTCCATTGAATTATGAAGGTATAATGCGGAAATTAGTCTTCGCGGTTTTCAAAAATGATAAATTCGCCAACTTTAGCGTCGCGTATTAAAATTTCACAGTTTACAGTATGTTGTTCACAAAACAACTTTTCAGTCAAGGAATTCGGTTTAAATCCGCATTGTGTGTGAACACAGTCATAAGCCGCCCTAAACCTAAACCAACACTGGTTCCAATTCTTCTGGGCTACTATGAGAATTTTTCTTCTGCCATTTTTGTACGATATGAGTCCTGCTTTTGATCATATGTTCTTCAAACGATAGCATGATGTGATAGATGTATGATTAATTGGCGAAGTCAGCAGGTTAGTGTGGGGCTTTGTGTGATAAAGCCAGACATGCCAGATACAGCTTGTTTTTTTATGAATCGACAAATAAAAAGGGAGGGCATGAAAAAGCAGAAACACACTGCATGCTGTTGAATAAGAACTCAGTCGACTTTGTTTTCCAGGTTAAGGTGATCATCATAGCTCGCATCTGGCATGTCTGGTGAGCTATCAATCAGACAATCAGTTGACAAAATGTCTTGAATTTACAATGTAAAGTGGCAAAAATGTACCGATGCCATCACCAAGGTGAATATGAATTGTATGAACAGCACTGATTGAGTGCATGCTGCACTGTGCTGCATAGTAAAAACCTAGTTCCATTTGAGATTTGCCCAAATGTACAAGCATCAATTTGTCTTGCATACACGTACAAGACATAAAAACTAATCAATGAAGTGTACTTATTGGATCAATCACACGACCACACCACTAATCACATCAACAGAACCTTGGAGCTCCTCCAAATGCAGTCCTCCCCAACTGAACATCATGTGTTGGTCTATTCCGTCTTTGGTTTCTGCTACTGACATGACTGAAGGATTGACTCGATCGCATGTCGATGCTGTATCGTGGGTGCAGATTATGCTGTTTAATTCAATTGATTCATTTTGGAATTGGCGTCAGAGCTTCAGCCTCGAAGGATTTACAGTCAGGAGAGTTGGCAGGTTTGTTCAGACGGAGTAAATTTTCATGGTCTAAATTGCTACCCCATCGGCCCTTTGATCTTTGGGGTAAAACAGTCAAACTCAGTAAAGGTCGAGCATTTACGGCATGTTGATTTATTCCTATTCCATTTTGAATTAATTTTTAATTGTCCATTGGGAATTGCCTTGAACTGTTAACATATTATAATTGACGGTGGCACTTTAAGTTCGGCCGCTAACTCCTCCATGGTTTCTGATCGAAATGGCACCATTTTCACAGGGAATAATGTTGAGAATGACATGGGGGTGGTCCTTAAGTGGGTGCCATTACATGTATATTTTTTACCCCTTAGCGAATAAAATGCATGAAGAAACTTCCAGTGATTTACGGTGCCCACTAACCTGGTTTCGCTGGCCACCGTTTAGACAGTTAGATGGCACTGCGTACGCAACGCCACCTAAATGGTGGCCGACGGAACCAGGCTACAATGCCCACCAATATTTTCTTCAGGGTGATTAGAAAACAGGAACTTCAACACATCTGCCAACCTGCTTCCCATAGGCTTTTAAAGATTATTGCCCAAGGAGTTGGCCCCTCCATACATATTCCCCCCAAACAGACGCCGACCAAAATGCCGTCCTCTGGCCACATGCATCCTGCTCGCCACGGGTACCATGCTATGCTAGTGATTAATAAAGCTCAGTTGGTGATGAACTTGAAATTGAAAAAAGAACATACATGCACTCCTGACAAGAACATACATGCACTCCTGACAACCCCATAGGGTATTGGTACACGTACATGTATTGTAACATCAGGCATCACAAATTTATCTCACTATTAAAACTATCTGTGCTAACTGGTGTATTAGTGGTGTATTCAATATTCTTTTAAAAAAAGGTCCATTTGAAGTGTCATCCTTTTGGCATTGAAGTAGGGACATAATATTCCTGCCAGTGCCATGTGACCCAATGGCAAAAGTATGCTACATACTCTTGACCTGGTATATCATGTATATTGGGATTGCCTGATTCTGAGAGCGTCTTGACGGCACCGTCTGGATAGGAATCTCATTACCGGTACTCTCTATGGTCGCAGACTGGACCTTGGCGGATATTGTTCATTGCGTCTGTCGCCCTCTAATGACTTAGAATATCCAATATTGACATCACTCAGCAGTTCTTTTGTCCACACAGCTGGATTCCTCTGACTCCACATCCATCTTGATTTGGAGGCCTATCTGGGGGCCATGGAGAATTAGTGGAATCACTCAGTGGATCTTGCGGATTTAGCAGATTCTGTATAATTTAATAAATGGAAAGCAATATAATTTTCAAGTGTTCTACATGTACATGTATGTGCCGCACAGGTTAACATGGTTTACAGGGTGTTCAAAAGTTTTTAGAGTAGGAGGCTGTATTGGATAAAGTAGGAGGCTGTGTAATCTGCCACAGACGCAGACAACCGCGCGCGAAGGGGGGAGCCCGAGGGGGGTCACCCCCCTCGGTATTAAGAGATTTTGAAATTCATAATGCCCTAGATGCGATTTCCTGGCATCTGGGAACAGTTATTTAAGAGAATAAAGAAATTTCTGGCCGCCATTTTGTTCAGCCTACCTCAGTCACCCATGTCCGGTAGTACAACCTCGATTCCAGTCATGGTATACGTCGCTCAATACACAATGAATACCAGTACCCGACTTCCTAGGAGCGAGGATACAGAAGGGCCAGCACGCTACGGACATTATGAACCAAGGTATAGGGCGATTCTGTACATTGCACTGTACACGCGGTACTTTCGCGCCAAAACTTCGTTCCACAGCGCGGGAATCGCAAATTGAGATGTAAAAAACTCAAGGAAAAGTAGGCGGCGGTTGACCTGTTACTAGGCGGCGATTTACCGCCGCCTGCCGGCTACTTTTGAACACCCTGGGTTTAAAAGGAAAAGCTGTAACAGCATCGCACACGGCAAATGGCCAAACTATATTCATGCAAACCATTTTCGTTGCCCTCTTTGGATTACCACTCTAAAACACCATCCTTTATATTCTGTGTGGCATATAGAACACTTGGAAAAAAATATTTAATCGATTTCCATTTGTTATTAAATGTGATTTAATTAATACAGAATCCACCAAATCCGCTAATTCAGCGATCTCTATGGCCCGTACATCTGGTGGATCACAATTTATGTATTCTACATTATTGTGATGGATGTGGTGCAATTGTTGAAGGAAAATCCCCAGGATGATGTTGACATTCTGTCCGACAAGAAGATTGATATTTGCAGAGGTGCGTCCCTGGAGCTACATACCTAAAACAACTTTACATTATTCTTGTGTAAGGTACAGAGTGACAAGGAAGGACCCCCTCCTTCCATTCAGATGGTGATCGTGAGTGAGCTATGTGAAGTGTTGTTTCAGGTCAACTTTTTTCAGAATTTGAGGGTACATATATTAACATGATTAAGGAAGGCAGATAGGTGAGGTATTTTTTCCGTCTTCGAATTTCTATGCCCATTTCATGTGTGATATAGGCCTACATGTAGACTAGAGTGCAGATGCCAGACATAAAGAAAAATAAACCACACAAATATCAGAGGAAACTTTATTTTTACATGGATGATATGATGAAGTGAGCATCAATGAACCTAAAAGTATTCAGCATTTCCTTCTGAAACTGCACGTTTCCTGATAATAGGAGAAAAATTGAGGGGTCAGTCTTCGAATAATTGTTGAGGGAAGGAAGTGCATGTGACCTGAAACAAAAGATATATTCTACCAAGGCCTACATCTTGTTGATGGATGTATTTAACCCAATAGAGCCGCCTATTTTAGCTCACCTGGTGGTGCATCCATCATCGTCGTCGTTGTCCATTAGCAGGGCACGTTTCGTAACCGCTGGGGCTATTGATCCGAAACTTGGTACATACTCCTAGGTCAGAGGACCTATGACACCAAGTTTCGGTCTGATTTGGTTCTTTGCTTGGCCACCAGATGGCCAAAACCAAACCCTCAACCTAGAACAGTGGTGTTTTCAGTGCTAATCAGTTCCAAATCAGTGTCGTCTATTTGGTTCACTATTAGTGGTGATTGGTTCCAAATCAGTGCTATATCAGTTCTAAATCAGTGGTAAATCAGTGCTGTCGAAAAATGCAAATGAGCAAATCAGTTCTAAATCAGTGTGCATTTGGTGACAAAACAGTGTCAGTTTCAGTTCCAATTCAGTGTTCTTATTGGTGGTAATTCAGTGCTGCTTTGGTGGCATTTCAGTGTGGTTCTGGTGGTGATTCAGTGTTGATATCAGTGGTAATTCAGTGTTAAATTTGGTGCTAGTTCAGTGATGATTTGGTGGTAATTCAGTGGTGATTTGGTGGTAATTCAGTGTTGCTGTATTGATTGATGCAGTACAAAGGATTCAAGTAGTTTGAGCATACAGTGTACATGAAGGTATGGTGTAGGATATGTTTTGTATATAATGTACAAGTTGGACTGTTGTACAGTGGGTACATGTAGGCTATCAATGGTAGCTTGGTTATGGTTGCATATACTTAGGGGAAACTTGGCCCCTTTACTAAATCTTGTTAGCTGGGTGCATTTAGCCTAGGCCTACATGTGAATACTAAATGCCGGTGCTTTAGTTCGTAGGCCTACCGGTAAGTAGGCCTAGGCCTAGGCCTAGATTGATATGATGATGGACGCACATCATCAATGATGATAGAAAATCGATAAATTTGGCAGTATTTCTCAGAAACTTACCACCTAAATCCTTGTATACAATGTGATTTCATCACTAGTTGATCCATAGTCAATAGAATGCAGGTTTCAATGAAATGGGACCACTTTCGTGCAGAAAAACTTCCACACATCACAAATCATCATTTGAACATGGCAGTTAAGTTTGAATCCTTTTCGTTGTGGTTGTTGTATCAATAGTGAGCTTCTGCAAGCACCCGGTTAGGCTCTACGACGACGTTTACCTTTTGTGTGAGTGCACCCAAACAATAGATAAACGTAGTCGTATGGCCTAACCGGGCGCTTGCAGAAGCTCTCTAATGTTGAGTGACCAACTCCACGTTGGCCTGAGAGAGACCGCAGTGGTAAATCAGTGGTGAATCAGTGCTGAATCAGTTCTATTAGGATAATTTTAAGACAAAGACGAAACAGTGCTAAATCAGTGCTGTCCTCCAGAATTGCTAAGTTATTTTAGTGTCATATCAGTGTGGAATCAGTGGTGATTCAGTGCTGTTGGTTTCGTTGGTTGAATCAGTGTTAAATCAGTGTTGCTCTGAGAAAATCTAAGTCCAGATGGTGTTGTTTCAGTGTCTTTTCAGTGCTAATTCAGTTATAACTGATTCAGCACTGATTTCTGGTGTTAAATCAGTTATACTTGGAACTAACACTGATCAAGACAGTGGCGATTTCAGTGTGGAATCAGTGGTGTCCTGGGATGTGGTGTTGTTTTGGTGCTAAATTGGTGGCGATTCAGTTCACCACTGAATATCAGTGGCCACTGATCTATGCTAAGGGAAAACACAAAAAGTGCAATAACTCCTGAACTAATTACAACTGAATCACCTCCAAATTTTTATCATAGGTGTATCTAATTAGGATAATGGATTTTTGATTTGACCTACTTTTCAAGGTCACAGAGGTCAAAAGTTGTATAAAAGTAACGAACCTGTCACAGTTCGTCCGAAAATCATCACAGTGCTATAACCCAGAGTGCTCAAATGTGCTGTGTGGATCCCTGTAAATGACCTTTATGTGCATGTGAAGTCTCGGCCCGATCAAACATCCAATATGGCCGCCTGGTGGCATAATGCGCAAATCATCAAAGTCCTGTAATTGGGAATGACTTGACCAAGATTGCTTGTAACTGATTGACCTCCCTCTGTCATTACACTATTATCATGATTATGTCCAACCGGTGAGCACATGGTCCATGGACCATTTCATTTTGCACTTTCCATCTCCACACTGTACCTCTCACCGCCATGAAATGCCAATAGAATGTAACAGTGTAATGGAGTCTAAGGCGGTTTTTGGCGGTGCCGGCAGTAATTGGTGATTTTTAGCTCACCTCTGTGTGAGGTGAGCTTCTCCCATGGTGTGTCGTCCGTCGTCGTCGTCGTCCGTCGTCGTCGTCGTCGTCGTCCGTCGTCGTTAACAGGGGTGGCACGTTTCTAAACCGCTTGGGTTACAGACTTGAAATTTGGTGTACAGGTAGCCTATGGTAAAAACTATCTCTGGACCGAAACTTAGCGCTGCTGCTTTTTCACTCTGGCCTTTGGGGGGCGCTTTGTGAAAACCTTCTTTTGGCCATATCTCCTGAACGCTGTTAGCCAGAACCACGAAACTTTTATGGTGGGTTCCTCTGATGAGTGCACTAATCCTTCACCATTCAGTGTATCACCAGGCTACTCACACTTCATACTCTGTCACAGAGGTGAGCACAATGGCCCTGGCCATTTCATGATTTCTAGAGGTGATGGGGATTTTTGTCAAAAAGTGGGCGTGGTCTTCTAGGCAGCTCACGGCAGGGCGGTTTATAGGGTGGCATGGGATCTATTGGGTTTAGTGATTTAGTCTTTCATTAGACTCTAGTCTAAGACGTTGTTGCAAAATATTTAAGGCATGGCCTACTGTGAAAACATAGCAAACTTGCTGAGTAGATGCTTTACCCCGGAAATCCACCATTTGGCGAAAAACGCTTACAGGTTACTGAGTGAGTTAATCGCTTGATGTTGTCATTGATTGATAACGGTAATCACCTTCTTTGATGTCGACTCTAATAGCCACTTAGCCCATCCCCAGTTTATTCGACACATCTTGTCATCTTACTTCTGTGTCCTAGTCATGTGTTTGCATTGCCTGGCATGCTGCAGGTTGTCAAAACATTTGATTACAGAACATGGGTCAGGGGGGTGTTGCTTATTTCTCCATCCTCACACATCACAGCCAGCTGGCATGTCTGGAGCCTGTACTGTGAGGGTTCTTATTGTGACCTAGCAAACCAGGCGCATGTAGCTCAGAAGGTGAGCCTAAACAAACTAAGATGACACCAAAAGAGAATGGAAGAAATATATCGTTTCAGATTTCGACAGACAAAAGTGAAACTGACAGACATTTTGGTCTCAACCTGCCAAGCTAAGAGCGACATGTGCCTGGCCATGGTTTGGCTGTGGAAGGTCACAATTTACATGTAGGATTTTCTGAAAAAATACCCAGCCACTCGGCCCAGCCAGTACCCAGCCCCAGTCAGTAAAAGTTACTCTAACAAATGGTAGTTCATACATGTATATAACTGACGTTTTGTTGAATTTTTATCGATTTTGGACCAACTGAGCAGATTCACTCTCTTCATTAGCAGCTAGCTGGCTGTAAAACATAATTTTATATGTGACCACCAGTCTCCTAATTTGTGACAAGAGCCTGCAAATATGGCTGCTTTATTTGCCTTTTCATGCATCATTGATTGCCTGTAATCATGGTAATGCTTAATGGAGGCAACTCTTGCCAAAAATTGATTGGGTGACTTGTAAATCATAACAAACCAGCATGGGTTCATTTTGGTTCCTCAAGCCGCCGCTAGGGCTAGAATAGAAGGCTTCGGCTCTGGGTGCCATTCTGTGTTTGCTGACGTGATTGTATAGTCCATTTGCCAGTAAAATTTCATTTCCCCGGTCTACAAAATGATGATGATTTTGAGCTTTTGTTACAGATCTGCAACACATACAAATAGGTATACGGTAAAAAAGGTACAGGTAAAAAAGGTACAGGTAAAAAAGGTACAGTAAAAAAGGTACTGGTAAAAAAGGTACTAGGTAATAAAGGTACTGGGTAAAAAAGGTACAGGTAAAAAAGGTACTAGGTAAAAAAGGTAATAGGTAATAAAGGTACTAGGTAAAAAAGGTACACGTAAAAAGGATACTAGGTAAAAAAGGTACAATGTTAAATTTTGTATTGAATTTGCAAGCATGGTACATTGGATCATCCAGAACTTTGCAAATTGGACCTTAAACCTTTGACGTCATACCCGTGTCCGATACCTCGTCCGATACGGGCATTTTTTCTACAGCCCAAGTCACGGCGCCTGACTCTCATACCCCCTTATTCCTGTTGCCTTCCAAATATTCAACCTTTGAATTGCTTTTTATTTTGATAACTAATGATATAATGAAAACTAAGAAAGAAAACGTTATNTTTACCTAGTACCTTTATTACCTAGTACCTTTTTTACCAGTACCTTTTTTACCGTACCTTTTTTACCTGTACCTTTTTTACCTGTACCTTTTTTACCTACATTATAATAATAATTCTCATATCTAGAAACTTCCTTGGCATTCCCATTACGTGCGATTTGGCATGTTCGATTACATACACATGGTACGGGTACCCCATTCTAAAAGTAACCCGTGATGTCAACGTACACTGTAACTTGATCTATTAAATAGATCCGCGACGAGTTTATCAAACTCGTCCCCAGTGGGTTTACGTACCTACAACACCACTGGAAAGGGCTGCGACTAGTACTACTTTAGGATCTGCGCATGCGTGTTGTTACATCAGCGCATCGATAGATACTAATTTTGAGGCGAATCACACTAAGGCTGGCACCACGCAATGATGTCAAAAAGTTCCCAACTATATTCGTTGAAATTGCTCTAACATGTCTAATACTCAAACAACTTTGTGTTTTGGGGTGTAATATGGCTTTTTAGGCATGTATGATATTTTTCAGTCATCAAAGAATGAAATATTGCGTGAAACAAATATTTTGGCACACTTGCCAGTGGTTGACCAGAAATTCTGGTGAAGTCGTAGCCCTTCCAGAGATATCCTCGGATGAGGTCGATCTGGGTACGAGCCACAAAGATGGTAGCCAGAGCGGACGCCTTAGCCTTAAGCGGGTGATCCATGGTTGCGATTTTGGCTTGAGACGGGGTTGCATTCCCTTGCGGTTACCTTATGGCAATCGGAAGTCCTTATAAGGTAATCGCAAGGGAACGCAACACCGTCTCAAGCCAAATTAATCGTAACAGTGGATCACCCGCTTTAGTGGCGACTTGGGGAACCAATGGGACGAGAGATCCAATGTGGGAAGACATGGCAGAAGAGAGAAATAGCCTTACCCTTTCTTAGCGCTATATTTTGCCAAACATCATCAATGAGGAACCGGACGAACTAACGTCACGACGTGGCGCTGCGATCGATGTGACCGAAGTTTCTTTTTTCAACGTGATTTCCATTAACTTCTGGCGTGAAATAAACCCTATTTTTTCGGTCGCATGACATTAAAATTTACACCATCTTGTCGCGTATGAAAATTTCTGCAATTTCTTTGCTTTTTTTCCTTAAAATAAAGAGGTAGGATGGCGATAACGGCAACGTCTTTATCTCATTTTTAGCTCACTCGTGAGCTTTTATCGTCCTGCGGCGTCCGTCGTCCGTCGTCGTCGTCGTCGTCCGTCGTCCGTTAGCAGGGCACGTTTCGTAACCGCTGGAGCTATTGATCTGAAACTTGGTACATATATACCCCTAGGTCAGATGACCTATGACACCAAGTTTCGGTCCGATTCGATTCTTGGCTTGGCCTCCAGGTGGCCAAAACCAAAAACACAAAAAGTGCAATAACTCCTGAACTAATGACTGGATCGTCTCCAAATTTTTATCATAGGTGTATCTAATTATGATACATAACATATATAACGGGTTTTTGATTTGACCTACTTTTCAAGGTCACAGAGGTCAAAGTTCGACAAAAGTGACGAACCTGCCACAGATCTTCATTATTTCACCGAGCATCTTCATATCTTGCATAAACATATATTAGAGGGGTACCTTCAAAACTACCGAGTTTCGCCCCGATCGGACATCCAATATGGCCGCCAGGTGGCGTAAGCTGAAAATCGACCAAGTGCTATAACTCAGGAACGGCACAACCCAGCATGCTCAAACTTGATATTTACCTCCCTCTAGATGACCTTTACAAGTACGTCAAATTTCGGCCTGATTAAACTTCCAATATGGCCGCCAGGTGGCGTAACCTGAAAATCATCAAATGTGCTATAACTCAGGAACGACTTGACCCAGAGCGCTCAAATGTGCTATGTGGCTCCCTCTAGATGACCTTTATGTGCATGTGAAGTTTTGGCCCGATCGGACATCCAATATGGCCGCCAGGCGAATAACCCAACAATCATTGAAGTCCTGCAACTTGGGAATGACTTGACCCAGGTTGCTCATAACTGACATGTACCTCTCTCTGTCATTACACTGTATGTCCAAACGAGTGAGCACATGGTCCATGGACCATTTCATTTCCTGTAGAAAAGCTGATACTTCATGACGCAACGTCAACACATAAAACGACGTCACTGACGTCGGTTCGGTCGCATCGATCGCTGCGCCGGCCTGTCGGGATAAACGGCGGGCGGGTTCCTCATTGAGCGCAGGGATGACCTTGAGATGTCATTTTGCTCATACTCAAGTAACAGATCGAGTGCCAGAGTCAGATCAGGCAATAACCAATCAGCCTATCTGCTCATTCTTCTGCTGTCCACGCTAATGCTGAATCGGTTAATGTCATCCTGGGTATAACGGAAATATTCCCAGGTTCAATGTCGTCGCACAAAACATAAGTCAGTACGGGAGATGTCCTTTTTAGGAAAGTTGGTATGTTTCCTGTTCAGGAAATGTTGTTGAAAATTTTCTTGAAATCTTTCCTGATTTGGAAACCCCTGCACAAGTTTTTTTTGCTCTACAGACATTATGCCAGGGTTTGCCGC
>NMRB01001233.1:0-14366 GCA_002633025.1 Notospermus geniculatus
TGCTGATCACATTCTGTAGATTTTCGGTTGATAAGATGGCCATTACTCAATGCTGTGTGTACAGCTGACATGATAACACACAACTGACTTGTTCAATCTGTGTTGTGTCTGGTTGGGGGTAAAATACTTCATAATGGGTCATCGTCATAACATTGCTTTATCTCTCATCACAGACACAGTTAACACATTCTTGATTCCAACAACTATCATCCGGAAGGTGTCAGGGCTGGTGGAGTGATGCGGTGGAATCATCTAGTGCCTTGCACCTCTGAGATCCAGGGTTTGACTCTTGTTTGGTCACTACTAGTGTATAGGAATGACTCTATTTGGCAGCTCTGGTTTCCTTCGTACCTCTGGTTTCCCCTTGCATTGCCACATACAAATTGCCCAATATTTTGTCAAAAGAACCGAGTTACAGCATATGGATCTTGACTCAGCCTTTTGGAGTTGATTTCGATTGCCATAAATATGCCAAAGTGTTCAAAATATAAACTGAACTGTATTGGCAAACATTCATTGATTGATAAACTAAACGTATAAAAGCAAGCTACTCGTCACTTTTCATGCCCACTAAGAGGCAATTCAGCATTCTCCATTGCCATTCTCCAGGCAGAGTAGCTTTCACAAAACTGCTGAACCATTCATATGTTGATTTCACAAATTATTCTTTTAGTATTTCACTCTTGAGCGATTGCACTTTATTCGTAGTAATTTGGTCAATTGATCCTTGAGGCTGAATTCTTGAGAGATCGCATTTCTCCATTTGCTGTGAAGTGCCGATGTCATCATCTGTAACAGATGTAAAAAAAAGGAAATTGGAGTGCTTTCGAGTGCTTCAAGAACTGGGATATTCGAACATGGTTGCATTTGTACACAAATATATTGGAAAATCATTGGGATAAGTTTCCTTTCCAATTGCTCATTTACCTACTTCATTGCTTGTTAATTTCAGCTTCTGTTTATGTTATGAGAAGAAATTTGGTCTATTTGGATGAGACTCTTGAGTTTGAGTCCTTATGATATACTTCCAAGGGTGCAAGAATGATGTCCTTTTCGTGGCCCTACAAGGAGGGGGTGGCAAGCCAGATTTCCAGACCTTTGGGAAGCGAGGCGTCTTTAGCTAATAATGCCCTGTACATTATAGCACTCAGTTTGATATTTCAAGAATGTTGAGCCATGTAAATGTTACCAAGCCGAAGATTGGTTTGATACTACAAACTCTACATGGCCAATATGCTTGGAAGAAAACTGAGATCTGAATTTTTACCATTGGGAGAGTTTTTTCCTGGCCACATAGAGATTTTCATACCTGGAGTGTTCAAAACTAATCTTCGAACAAGTTTTTTCAATGTTCCCGCATCAGTAACATTCATAGAGGCTGTAACTTCCGTGTTGATGTTAGTCTTTGACAGACGGATGCTATAAACGTCTGCTCGCTCTCTTTCCAGATCAAACGGTCAGATTCAGCCTTCTTCTGGGAAGAACGAGAAATTATGGCCAACGCAAACAGCGAATGGATTGTCCAGGTAGGTTGGGAGGAAAAGGTGGAAGCGTAAACTTGAATCAAGATACTATGAAAATAGACGCCAAGTCAAAACACCTTGAATTCATGCGATGTTGACCTGAAGAAATGTGGACCTTGGGAAGTTTATCATCATTATACTACATACATGTACTATACTTGCTATACAACATAATAGATTAAACTATAGCTGTACCACTTTGTGAACAGCTTTGGTGTGCGTGATATATGTTTGTTATACATGGAAGCTTGAGAATATTTTGTCTATTTTGAACCAGGAATTTTCCAACCTTTCACTGTCATCGGCAATGAGGAATTGGCGAGCCGTTTGGCGGCACTGACGTAGAAGTCAGTGTTGACACTAGAGCCGCTCCCATCAGCCAAAAATTGATTGTTGAACAAAAGTAATGCATCTCTGATATGAAACATCAGTATACTGATGTTTCAGGGTCCCCGCCAGAGGGTACTTTGGGTACAAATATAGTAGCCTGAAGAAATTTGAGGGTACAATATAGTACCCTGGAAAAATCACTTCAGTAATGTTTTTCTTAAATTTGTTACATTTCAAATGCAACTTTCATGCAGAAGGAAGACTAATTTTGCATTTTGGAGTGTAAAAAATGACTCTGGAACCATTATTAAGAGGGCAAAAAAAATTTTTTCTCCCCACCTCCCCCTTCCCCCCCGGTCGTACCCTGGAAAAAAATCCTGGCGGAAACCTTGCAGTAGCAGGACGTCATTTCATTGCGTCATGCACAAAGCGGGACGTCAAACATGACGTTGCGCATCGCTCTGTCATACGCTAGTGCCCCGAGTGTAAACAATGACTTGTCCATCAGCAGCGCCACCTTTTGAAAAACTTCCTCAACTCCTCATTTCTCTTATGAAGATTCTCAAATCTCACGTTGTAGAATCCAATTGATAATGTTTCCTGTTGTGTGAATGTATAATGATGTACGCACTTATTTTAAACTAGAACACTCTCCCCTTTAATGGTCCTGCGGAATGGGATGATTGTGGTACACGGACGATGATATTTGTTTATAATTTCCTGACCTAATTCCTGGCTGCTGTCCTCAAAATGCCTGGATTTAATGACCAATTTTACACAACGTTCATGGACAGTAATGTTCATCAAATTACGGCACTGAAGTTCATTCTAACTCGTACAGTATCAATGTCTCCAAAAAAGGAACCTGTGGCCATTATTACAGATTTTTCCTCTCTGGCGCCAGAGAATATCACTGAAATTGTCATTTGGCTACAAGAAGTCTTCGAGTAATTTTTGTGGTGGCGGGTGCTAACTTTTCCTATTATTGATAATGAACTCGTAAAGGCTGGGATTCCAGGAATGTCCAATTGCTCACTTCGTAAAGCAGTCACAAGTACACAAGCAGTAAAACATTTCTGATGACCACATACCTTTCCATCTGTCACATACATGTACTATAAACCCAAAATATCTTTTATTTTTCATGACTAACACAATTCTGAACTTTAACTGACATGAAATGATTGTGAAGTGTCAGTTACAGGCACAGGGATCCCGTTTGCCCCAATTTCTCTGAACACTATACAGTAATGCAGAAACCCTTTGGTTAACTTTTTCGTGAAATGATCTCATTGATAGGCTATAGGTTTTTAAGAGAGGTAATTGAAAATCAGTGTTCCTCCTTTTCAGTTGCATTTTGCCTTTCAAGACACAAAGTTCTTGTACATGGTCATGGACTACATGCCTGGTGGCGACCTCGTCAATCTCATGAGTAACTATGATGTCCCGGAGAAGTGGGCTCGGTTTTACTGTGCAGAGGTTGTCCTGGCTTTAGATGCAATACACTCAATGGGATTTGTACATAGGTGAGTGAAGAGGAATATTTGACCCGTCGCCACAGAACCAGTGCTAAGTTGCTCTGAATTTGGCAGGTTGAGACCAAAGTTTTGTCAATTTCAGTAGGCCTAGGCTTATTGTCTGTCTTTTGCAAAATCTGAGTGGTTGCATTTCTTCCTTTATCCCCTGGAGTTATTTTGGCTCATGCTGGTTCACATGTTGTGCAACATAAGATGGGTTTTGCTGTTAAGGGTCACATGTTTCACTACTGCGTGCTGTACTGTGCCTGGCCAAGCATCCCTGAACTTGTGGCATTCTCCAAACATGGCAATGATCTCACATCCCACACAAGTATATTGCCGTCCAACAGTAAAATGCAGCATCTCCACTTGATGAACAGGATGATGATCAACTGACATAACAGCTGTATTTTGTACTTCCATCTACACTGTAGCAAAGAGTGTGGCCGTTACCTCAATCAACCAGGCTCCCACTGATTCCTCGTGACATTTGCCTTTACCACAGCGTAGGACTTCCAGTCCAGTATACGATACTGAGATTTTTTGCAAATGCTCCACATTCAAGGTTCATATGAGAGCTTTGAAGAAAAGTATTGATGGGCACCTATTTATCTTGATGCCATTTTTCTCTGCAGTGAAACCATTTTCGTGTTTGTTTGCATGTTTACCTGTCAATGTGAAAAAGTTCCCTGTGTTTTCTGTTCTGCAGAGCAATTTACATGACCCATTCTGACAGGATGGCATGTATACAACTCTAATAGTCTAATGTGTTCGAGTTTTTGTGACACATAGCTGCGCGTTGCAGAAGAAATTTGCAAAACGCGATCGTTATACCAGGGATTTTGATAGCTTACGCAGTTTTTGTCCTATCTTCGACAGT
Source organism: Notospermus geniculatus (assembly GCA_002633025.1). Lineage (NCBI taxonomy): Eukaryota > Metazoa > Nemertea > Pilidiophora > Heteronemertea > Lineidae > Notospermus > Notospermus geniculatus. Next base: position 4,251 of record NMRB01001233.1, read on the forward strand.
TGTTCCATTTTAAGAGAAAATGCATTAGAAAAAAAGATAAGAATATCATTTAGTACCTGTCTTTTGGAACTCTAAAACTTGGCAATATACTCCAAATATCTGGAAATGTTTCCAACAAAATTTCTCCATTCAAACCATAGTATACGAAGGTGTCATTGTCAATGAAAATGCTAGTCAGGAGAGCAAAGACCAGTTGGGAATTTTAAGTGTGTTTTTTCGGCTGTGGGCTTCTGAATGAAATACTGCAGAATTCAAGTGGGCACTATACAGTGGATAGTCTCTGAAGTTTGGAGTAGAATAGTTGAATGAAATAGAATTTTAAGTACGTACTTAGAGGCTCTTCCTTACGCTTAGTGAAGAGCCTGTAACTTGTATTGATTTGTAGAATGAATTTTCAAGAACATTTTTTCGAGTAAAAAGTTTCAGAATTTTTTTGGTGAGAATCTCACGTAAATGTTCCCTTTTCCAGGGACGTAAAGCCAGACAACATGCTGCTTGACGCACAAGGTCACCTCAAGTTGGCTGATTTTGGGACATGTATGAAAATGGATAAGGTAAGAATAGGTCCGCACGTCATAGCAGACTGGGAAAGAACATTCTATTGTGATGTAGCTTTGTGTTGCTAAAACAAAGAGGTGGAATCTGTCTTCTCTGATATCTTGTAATGCGATATGAAGGCGAGTGTGACTTGATGCTTAACTTAGCTCACTGACATTCGCTTGACATTTTGTATCTTTGTATCTTTTGTTTTTCCTTACTGATTCTGCAAAAAGGTCAATCTCAACTGCTTCAGATCAGTTTGTTGGCCATTTGTTCTTTTATTGCAAATAAAAAAGGGTATTACACTTCAGGAGTGCATGTGCCAACTTAGAACTTCATAACTACTCATCTAATAGCATTAACTCTTTCAGTCCTAGGCAATTTTTTCACCACGACTCCCAGATCCTAGGCGATTTTCTGAAGAAAAACAAAATTTCAGGATTAAAAAAAAACTACTTACCCAATCCTATATTGTAGAAAATTGGGTTTAGGACGGATATACTGGTTCATAGGATTTGAGAATGATTTTGGCAAACGGATACATCCGTCTGTAGGGGTGAAAGAGTTAAGCGATACTTTTGTGGTAATATAGGAGGAAACTGGAGTGCCTGAACCTATGATGTCAAAAAGAGATCACTGTTTCCGCCACGTTGTCACTGGCTTGACTGGGGATCAAACCCACAGTGTCTTTGGTGGCAAGCATTGCTGTTGCCACTGCTCCACCCTGACAACTCGAAATTTATCTGATCATTCAAGTGTAAGTGTCTGGAAAGACAATGCCGAAGTTAGTGAGGCTGTAGAGACAGAAAAACTGTAGAAGTAAAATATGATACGCCTGATTACCGTACAAGAAATCGATTGCTGTTGTTTCAGGATGGTATGGTGCGATCAGATACTGCTGTCGGTACTCCTGATTATATATCACCAGAGGTGCTCAAGTCTCAGGGAGGTGATGGTTACTACGGGAGAGAGTGTGATTGGTGGTCCGTTGGTGTCTTCCTCTTTGAGATGTTAGTCGGTGAGTACCGGTATTTGTCAGGGGCCTTTCATTCCATAGGAAGACTGGTTGGCTATCCCTTCGCTGTGCGTTAGCCAAAGGGATGGAAACTTAGAGATCTGCAAATCATATGAAAGGCTTCCTAAATAAGGCCAGAGTCTATCTCTTTGGTTAAATTTTCCGTTCATACTAGAATTGATTGCGTCAGTCTTCTTAGAATCACATGATATGCAGTGAAGATGTTGATTATTGGTGAACCCTACTAACAATGCCTATGATCAGTAACATCTGAATTTTAAATTTAGGTTGGATGACTTTTGCTGTCCAACCTGACTACCCAACTTGTTTATTCTCTTCCAGGTGATACCCCATTCTTTGCCGAGTCTTTAGTCGGGACATATGGAAAGATCATGGACCACAAAAACTCGTTATCTTTTCCTGATGATGTGGAGATTTCTTCCAAAGCAAAAAGTCTCATATGTGGTTTTCTGACTGACAGGTAAGAATGGATATTTGGCCCAAATTGAAAGAATTAACTAAAAATCTGATGCTACTACCGCACTGAGGCACACTTATGGTAGTCTTTCTTGAGAAGTTCCCTCCCAAGTTCTTACCGGTATTTTGAGTCGAGAGTTCTGAGGATGTTACTTGCTGGTTGAAGGTGTATACCGGTACATGTATCTCCTATTTTCAGAACTACTCGATTAGGTATCAATGGCAGCAGTGAAATTCGGAGCCATCAATTCTTCAGGAATGACCAGTGGGATTGGTCAAACATCAAACAATGTGAGTATTGTGTGTCTGGTATTGAGCTTAGCAGAATTCCAATGTGATATGGTTCCTATGAAGTCCAAGTCTGTGCATCCTGAGATCACATGCTTCATGAAGATAACTGGGTAGTAATAGGAACAGTCAGTAAATTGACCAATCCTTTTCCTCTTCCAGCCGTGCCGCCAATAGTGCCTGAACTTTCTGGCGATGACGACACGAGTAATTTCGACGACATCGACAAGGATGACAGTCCTGAGGAAACGTTCTCAGTACCCAAGGCCTTCGCTGGCAACCACCTTCCTTTCATTGGATTCACATACAATCGAGGAACAACGTGAGTTTGAACTTTGTTGCAATGAAATCTCATCTCCAAAACACATGTAAATGGTTTCAAAAGGTGAGGTATCAGCTATCTCTGTTACATGAATAGACCCGCACAAAAAATGGATGATTTGAAAAAGGCACATCAGTCTACTGTTGTGTGAACAGACTCGCCCAAATGTGACCAAGTCTAGCAAAACCCGGCCAAAGTCACTGAACACCACAGGGTTAATAGGTTACACAGGGAGTGTCATCACGATGAAAAGACGATGGTCTGTGAGTGGCAAATAAAGCCTTATCGATTGTGCAACAAAGATCAGGTATGATCAAGGCCTGTGTCACTCCCAGCGACTTTGGCCGGATTTTGCCGCTTTTGAAATTGCTAGGCATTGTTTGCAAAACTTGATTGCTAAGCTAGTTCTACATGTATATCTCTTTTCTAGGATATTGTCAGAAAAGCAAAGAGACGAGGTGAGTGAATCAGAATCTTGATGTCTGCTAAGTAAAATCTTAATTCCTCTTCCATCAGCCTTCACCAGTTTGCTAGTATCATACCAATTCTCACTGTAATCAAAATAGACCTTTTTTGTCACTACCTGCTCTGATAGGAAAGCTATCCATCTTGCTTATTGATGCTATTTGAGCTTCACATCATCCTCCCATAGCAGGGCTTTGGTCTCGCGCCTCTTCATACACTCGCACACAAAGTGTGAGTGGATGAAGAGGAGCGAGGTAAAAACCCTTGCTGTGGGAGGATGGTCTCACATACAGATGTGACTGATAGCCAAGTCCCATGAATACGTGTGACTGGTATTTAACTTAAGCATGTGGATGGTTTAACAGGCAGTGCTGGACTCCGACATACTGGTGTTGTCTCAAGTCCAAAACGGATGGTTTCACTGGAATTCAAACACTTTCTTTGCACAGCTCGACTGATTTCACCTTCGTCACAAACTTAGCCACTCCTTGCCTCATAGATTTCATATATTTCTATCTCTCTCACCCATCAATCCCCAGATGGATGTAAGTTGCACTCGTTCAACTTTTGTAGGTTTGTCATGTCTGAAGTGTGTTGTTGATACAATCAATCAAAATCATCAGTAATCCAAAACAACTGCAATATCATCCAAAACAATTGCAGTTGAGTTCATCAATAATCCAAAGCAACTGCAATTTAAAATCTTCAATAATCAAAACAATTGCAGTTGAAATCAACAATTATCCAAAGCAAATGCATCCTAACAAGATAGAAAATATCCCTTGTTCGTACAATCCTTAGTGTGGTCAGTATTGCTCAGAATGCTGTATCAATGTCTCATGACTTCAGGATGTTTTTCATTAGTTTTGCTTAAATCATCTCGAGATCTTCAGACATGACAGCAGTCTAGGTTGTTTTCTTATCGACTTACCTGATAACATGTGAACATCCTGCCCCCTCTTCTCCTATTGTTTAATCAGCCATTATACTTGTCATGCCATCGTCCTACCTTGCCCTCTTGTGTAATCAGCCATTGTACATGTCACCGACCATTATAACCGATCATGAGATAAAGGGCAGGGCTGAAGAATGTAAAATTAGGAAATTTTTCCACGGTGGCATGGCTAACAAATGGTTTTCAGTGTTGAAAATGCAAAAAAAGTCATGTCCAGTTCCAAGTTCAGGGTCAATTTGATCCGACCATTACATACCATTTCTTTGATAATACATGAAGAACTGCAGAATGAATTCGAGTTGATGAATACCTTAATCCTTTGTTTTAAAGCCGAAATTAGTGTTAACATTGCATCTAATCCTAACTGAGCACACGTAGAGATCTGAGCTAATGTGTAGAAGCCTCTGGTAGATATTAATGTTGTTGCGAGGATGGGGAATGCAATTAAAACTGCAGTAAAAAGACCGTGGGTATTTTTTGCACAGCTTGGCATTGTCAGTATGTTTTAGACCTTGAAATTTTACATCGACGCTCCCATCCCTTTATTTTTCCAGTTTTCCTACATGTAGGTGAATGAGAAACAGATATTTTCTTCTTTGGTTTATCAATGTACCCCTTGTACTTGTACCCCCTGTACCCCAGAATGATATACAAAACTATTCGATTAATTTCTTGAATTTTTGTTCTGGACCATGCTGTAGTTTTCTCCTCATTCTATTTATGTTCAGACGTGTCAGATCTGTTACTGTAAAGTTGATCTATGCATGTTTGACTTCGTACTCATTATTAAATTGATTTAACTCTGTATAGGAAATGCAATAAAACAGAGTAGTACTTGTTCCATTGATTTGTGCAAGTCATGGCAATTGAATATCAATCAAGTCCCACTCAGTTGATCGGAAACTGCTTCCATAGCTGAAGCAAAGTAATTTTGCAGTGACTGGTCACGTAACTTTGAGAGTGTGCATGACAAAATGATTCATACCAGTGCCATGCTAAAATATGAAATAAAAAACTAGGGCCAAGTACCTGTATATAACACTGTATGAAATGCACTCCAATCTTGGTCTTAGGTCAGTGTTTTCTGCCATGCTTTACTGTAAAACCAAGATACAGAATAGCACAAAATTGACACACAAAATGATAATAAGCAAGAAGTCAATCTCCAGAATTCACGAATTTTCGACCCCAACCGGGGTCTTTTTCAAGTGGAACTTTACAATCTGAAACTCTAGAGTTTCAGATTGTAAAGTTCCACTTGAAAAAGACCCCGGTTGAAACTCTAGAGTTTCAGATTGTAAAGTTCCACTTGAAAAAGACCCCGGTTGGGGTCGAAAATTCGTGAATTCTGGAGATTGACTTCTTGCTTATTAGCTTTACTGTAAAAGACATTTTACAGCTTTCTGATTGAATGATGCATCCATTTCTTTTTTCCCTGTTTTAGGGTCCATCACCTACTGTTCAAGTGGTAAGTCAATTTCAACGCTTTGTGATTTGGTTAGTGGATACTGCTTGTCTTTTGATTGATCTTACATAATGTATAAACATTCTAATGACAATGAAGCAGGAAGGGGATTCTTTGGTTTGGTTGAAGCATCAAATAGGCTGTGCTATTTCAATCTTTGCTCTCCATTTCTCAGGACAATGGCTCAGGCCTGAGGTTTGCTACATTTTGTACCAAGATTCAGTAGTTTACTTGCTTGCATGAAGTCAGTTAGTTTATTTCACATAAAAATCAGAAGGTCAGGGACCTGTTTCATAAAGTGACTTTAAGCTAATGGTACCATTAACGCAGTTCATTTTCCATTTGGTTAAAGGTACCATTAGCTTAAAGGCACTTCATGAAACATGCCCCAACTTGACAAATTAGTTTCTGTGCAACATCTATGAGTTACTAGGATCATTCCCTAGGTTCTTGGGTTCCAATAGAATGCATGATGTACATCTTTTTTTCTAGCCAAATGATTTCCAGAAGAGATTAAAACAGCTAGAAGATCAGCTAAAGTCTGAGAAACACGCAAAGCAGGATCTAGAACACAAATATGCGTAAGTTGTGAATGACAATAAATTTAATGGAGCATCTGCTGGATGACATGTATTTGACTGACAGGTACTGTCCTTAATTCAGAGGTGTCCTGATCACAGAAGTCAAAATGAGTAGAAGGGACCACTTCAGGCCTGACCAATGTTTTCTCAATAGGCAGGTGTCCTGTAGCAGCGATGTCTGCTGAAAGCATATTTCCATTGCATGTGAATCTAGTCACCTGGATTTGGTTGAGTTGCAACTTCACTTAGGATTCACCGATTGATGAAAATTTACCAGAGTTAGTCTAGAAAACACCACCTCCAAAACTTACCTCAAAATCCTCCAATGTTTGTATGACCTTCTTAGGCCCTATCTCAGATTTGTGGATCTTAATTGAATGTTTTTTCTTGGGGCTCATGCTGTTCCTGAAGATTGGCATTTTCCGAACTGTCTGGATCCTTTCTGTCACGATTGTGACTTTGGTATTACCGTAATGGACTTTTTCCTCTTTTGCAGTGTGATGATAAAGGACCTGGAGCGTATGGCTGCTGAGGAGAACTCAATGCGAAAAATGAATAGTGACTATGAGAGGAATATGGCGCTCGCCAAGCATGACTTGAAAGAGGTAAAGCAACCATTTTGGTGTGCAGTTTTGTTTGGTTATTTTTTACCCAGATTCTCAACAGCCCTACAGAAAAAATATAGAGAAAAAAGAAGTGAAACGTCCATCTCAGTGCAAAAAAAACTAACGCAATACCATGAGGTTTGCGGGTCCGACCAGGGATGAAACATGGAAACTTAGATGTGACAGCACTACATGTACTTTCCAGTCTGAGAGCCCATGTGCTCATACTGCTGTACGATAGAGACATCGAAGTGCTTGCCCTTAGTTCACATCCCCCATCGTAACCATGGTAACTGTATCATTTGTCTTTTTCAGGCGGCCAGAAAACATGAAGTGGAACAGGAAGCTCATCGAAACACTGAAAAGAAATTACAGGAAGTAGAATTTATGTTGAACAATGAACGTAAAGCAAAACATAACATGGTGCTGGATAGTGACAAGGCGTCAGAGCGGGTGACCGCCCTGGAAAAGCAGATCACAGAGCTTGGTGAGAGCGTCAGGCAAGAATCGGATAACTGTTTGAAGTTTAAGAAGATGTATGGCGAGTTACAACAGGTTGGTGTCATTGGTGTTGGAGTCCAATCTTTGACTCGTATACCCCCTCCGAAGACCAGCAGACAGCATCATCTATCAAAGTTTTCTCGCATCATATGGAGCTAATTTAAAAATATTTGAAGGAGGGTTGTTCCTGTTAACCATCTGCGCAATGTTTCTTCAAATTTTTCCAAATCATTCCCAAGATATTGAGTAAACTTTAGCAGAAGATACTACCTGCTCAAACCTGGAGGTCGGATGAGTTAACCTCTGCATCTGGTCAGTCAGAGATTTTATTGAGCAAGAGACAGCAGTCTTCATGCATCTGTCTCCAAGTTTTTCTGCAGGTTTTCAAAGTTTTGAACTTCATCTGTCAGCAGGCACGGATCCAGAACGGGGCACACCGGGCACGTGTGTGCCTCCCCTTTGGCCAACAAATCTGTAAAATCGACCGTGAAATTCTGGAATTGGGCACAAATTTCAATGTTCCTAGCACAGGGCACCCCCTCGTTTTCCAAATCCTGGATCCGCCCCTGGGCACTCTTGGTGAATAAGTTGAGATTTCTGATCGTGTACTTTCAGCGGTATAACCACCTCGATGATGGTTATAATGAAATGCACGGCAAGTTCACCGAGACGTCAAACATGAAGCAGTGTCTGGAGAGAGAGTTGATGCAGATGCAGAATGCATTGGATGAGGAGAGAAGTGCGAGGGCATTAGGATCTGATCAAATCGTCGAATTGGAGAGTAAGTTTTCATGTGATGAACAGGCAAAATCTGCACTATTGGAGAACCATTCAGCCCCAAATCATGTCAAATTCTGTTGGTGCCTTTTATGCCACCCTAAAGTGGTAATATCCAACATAGAGCACAAAAAACGACACACAAAATGATAGTAAACATACATGTAAAGTCGTCTCCGATTTTCGCAAATTTTTGACCCCAACCGGGGTCGAAAATTTGCCTGCGGAAGTGCCTGAGGAAGACCCCGGTTGGGGCCTTCAATGGTAAAAGGCAGTAAGTCTGTTTGTGATGAGGGGTGATGGGCGATCACAGTAATAGCTCTATCTTGTACGGTGCTCCCAAGGAATCTGTGGTGTTGAAGTTAAACTATTACTTCAATCAAACACACTCCCACTGATCATAACTGGAGGAGAGACTGCCTTTTGCCATTGGAGGGCAGCATATCCAGTGGCAAATTTCATTAAAACTTAAAGATTTAAAGATTTAAAATCTTTAAATCTTACAGGCACCATGTCACATAGGTATTCATTTGTAAGCACTCACTGAGAGCTTTCCAATGAATCCCAATATGATGGGTTTCAGGTGCCTGTCAAGTCTTTTGACATTTTTTCGTTTTTGACAAATTCATGTCACAACTCTTTCTCCATTTCAGATCGTAATCGTTCACTGCAGACAGAATTGATCAGATCAAAGGAAAAAGAAGCAGCTGTGATACGTGAAAACCAGGACATCCAACAGTCAATTATAAGTTTAGAGAAATCTAGGGCGAATATGGACCTAGAATTCAAGACATATATGATGAAATATGATCAAGAGGTGCTAGCCCACAAGGAAACGGTGGCCAAATTCAACCAAGACAAGAAACACATACTCCTGTCCACCGAGGAAGCAAATATGGAAGCCATTAAAGGTAGGAGCATGGGATGTTTGAACGTTCAGATGTTTAGTTCAGAGCCAAATGTCATTCATTGCAAAGTCACTTGATGCATTTAGAGGACAATTTTCAAAAAGCTTCGTCTTCATCAGAAAGAGACCTTCAGCTAGTGGGATTCAAATCGGTACCTCAATATTGGGAAAGGTCTTTTATTAGGCCACTCCAGAAGCAGTGGCTAGCTTTCTTGCAAGTGGAATTGGAATGTTCTAAAGTCCGGCAACATCTAAGCGCGACCCAATGGAATGCGGAAGTTAGGAAATGAGACAGGAATTTGCGGTTTTCAATTATGCATTTGACCTGCGTAACTGGTGACGATACGTTGCACACTATTGGGCACCACTCAAGTCTGTTTGTCGCGTTGTCGATTGGTTACTCAAGAGTTGCGTGTGATTAAAGATCCATGGAAAATCCAACTAATATATTGCCTAACTTCCGCATTCCATTTGGTCTCGCTTAAATATTGCCAGACTTTAGTCGAAGATGAGAAAGATTTGTGTAGAAGTAAAACTAGGAAGGAATTCAGTGAAAATTAACACATGACAGAAAAATGATGATTTCTTATGCTGCTCACTTTTCCGTATTCCAGAAATGCAGTTCAAATTTGATCAGGAGAAAGCAGCACGGCAGAAGGCAGAAAGTCGTCTGCTCAACACAGAGAAGGAAAAGTCTGATTTGACGGTGGACTTGGGGCAGATGCAGCAACGGTTATCCATGTTGCAAGCAGAATTGATGGCTGAAATGGATAAGGTAGGACTTTTATTCTCTGGAGGCGATTTTAGCAGTATTATTGCAAATTTTTGTTTTTTCAACTAGTGCACAACTGGGGTTGTGGAATCATTTTTGGGGAGAGGATATTTTGATTGCATTTTAGTTATGATAATCAAGTGCTGGCGACTGATGCCTCATGCGAGGGTCCGTGGGTTCGAATCTGGTAGGAAGCAATAATGTCTTTCACCTTAGAAATCCGATTCTATTTCATATTCCAGGGTAAAGGTATCCAGGCACAACTGGACCACGAGATCCAGAAACGCAATTCAATGCAGACGGATCTGACAAGCACACAACAGAAGGTAGCTCAGTACAGACATATTGAGACTCAGCTCAATAAGGAGGTCGGCGACCTCAAGGAGGAGAAGAAGAAACTAGTCCAACAAATCAAGAGGGTGCAGAAGTAAGTAATGGGGAGAATT
>NMRB01001233.1:14872-26749 GCA_002633025.1 Notospermus geniculatus
ACTTTATTTCTAATCTGGCTACCGGTACACCAGTGAAGTTTGGTTAGGCCTTCCATCAGCTTGGTGATCGTCGAGTCGATCATCCGTCGTCATGGTGACCCAATTTCACTCCGGTCAATGTCGAATTCGGTAATCCGGAAACTTCGCTAATCCGAACTTGGAACCCAGGAACAAACAGGTTCGGACTAACGAGGTCTGACTGTAGTAGGCACCTATGAGGAATTGGTAGGTTTTCCGTGGCCAGAGTAGTGTGGATAATTAGTGAGGCTAGAAGTAAGTAGTGTGGAGAATTAGTAGGTTTTCTGAGGCCAGATTTTCTTCAACTTTCAGTGGGTGTTGGTTTCTGGATTTGTTATCACCTGCATTTCATTGTTCAATTTCAGTGGATTAAATGGCATGAATCTACAAATGAAAGAAATGCAGGACCAGTTGGAGGCTGAGCAGTATTTTTCAGTGAGTATAGACTATTATTACTATTGCTTATTTCGTATATATTCTACAAGGAAATGTAGTATACATGTACGTACGTAGTTTGCAAAGAATACGTAAACCGAACTCACCATCTCAGACATGACAGGACAGAAGCTTCTAATGTGTAAAGATATAAAAACAGGATGAGAAATGGGATGGGGGATGGCCCACAACCACTTGTTAGTCCATAGGCCTGATATTGAGGCCTAGTGAGGCAGCTGCTCTGACTGCGTGAATCAAGTTGAGTTCAATCTACTTCTAACTGGGGACCCTTGTGTTCTCTTTGCAGACATTATACAAAACCCAGGTCAAGGAACTGAAAGACGACATTGAGGAAAAAACCAAATTAAACCAAGATGTCGAAATTGATAACAGGAATTTGAACCAGGAGAGGTGAGTTTTCCCAAATCATTAGAAAGGCATTCTTCTGGGGCTGAGGAAGTAGGAGGTTGGGGTTGTGGTGAATGTTCGAAAAGTCAATCAGGAAATTTGCTTGTAATGTAGCTTTTGGGTGCAGACCATGATGAGTTCTGGATCTGTTATAATTGGGGACTTGGGGCTCCTTCACATGCGACTTTTCTTGTACAAATTGGCTCTCAGTGGGCAATTCACCATTGTTGGTTTACCTTGGACCAATGACATCAACGACTGCCCATTGTTTTCTGTGGTTCAGGGGCCTGTTTCATAAAGTGACTGTAGGCTAATGCTACCATAACTAAAGGTACCATTAGTTAAAGTCACTTTATGAAACAGGCCCCAGGTGCCCAGACAGACATATGAATACCGGTAAGCCCAATGCCAGGATTACCATGGACATGTTATACCCCTTGTAAAATAATCAGATCTGATTGGGTTTTCTGGGCATGTTTGTCCTTCTATAGAGAGCCATCTTGCACGAGACAATTCTCATATGGCACTGTTGGACTGACCAACTTGAAAAATCTGACGAAGTCAGTGGAAACATGACTTTTCGAATTCGCTTCTGATGCTGTGGGTACATGTTTAGGACCATTGTAGGTCACAAGTCGAACTAGACTTCATTGTAGCATCAGTGTTGTGACAGGTGACTCACTTCTCAGCCTAGCCTAGTACCCGGTAGATTCACGCAAAGTCTCGTAAATGCTTCTAGAAACTCTATCATCTGTTCCAGGGCCAACACAAAAGCACTTTTACTCCTTGCACTCAATGTAGTGGAATCTGTTTTAGAGGGACAGGACATTGATCCTATTTGGTTGAGGTTAGGCAAGATGCCTGTTTGATGTCTGCAGCATGGCACTTTGATTTCAACTCAGGTCTGCCTCACTGATTCTGATTGAATTGTTATATGATATTGAAGTTGTGGTCATTCTTGGAGCCTATAATTTTGCGAATAATTTTGGCAAAAATCCAACTTTGAAAAAAAGTGTAAGGAAATCGGTATCATCAAAGCCCGAGTTGTGATCCGGTCTGAAGGGGTTAATGAAAAGGACTTGTTCAACATTACAAAACAAGAGACAATCAGCAGCAGATCCGATTTGAAATCGACACGAGTGTGGAGTTGCGTTATTTGACCTCCTGTATGGCTGGTTATCATTATGTTCTGCTGTATGATTGGTTATCATTTATGTTCCCCCGTTTACCGTACTTAGGAGAATTACCTATGTCTTGTACTTGGATATTTTCCATGGCTTATGCCAAAAATACGGCAAGAGGTCATAAATGCTCCATAAGTTATGGAGCATTTATGACCTCTTGCCGTATTTTTAGCTCACTCGTGAGCTTTTATCGTCCTGCGGCGTCCGTCGTCGTCGTCCGTCGTTGTCCGTTAGCAGGGCACGTTTCGTAACCGCTGGAGCTATTGATCTGAAACTTGGTACATATATGCCCCTAGGTCAGATGACCTATGACACCAAGTTTCGGTCCGATTCGATTCTTGGCTTGGCCTCCAGGTGGCCAAAACCAAAAACACAAAAAGTGCAATAACTCCTGAACTAATGACTGGATCGTCTCCAAATTTTTATCATAGGTGTATCTAATTAGGATACATAACATATATAACGGGTTTTTGATTTGACCTACATTTCAAGGTCACAGAGGTCAAAGTTCAACAAAAGTGACGAACCTGCCACAGGTCTTCATTATTTCACCAAGCATCGTCATATCTTGCATAAACATGTATTAGAGGGGTACCTTCAAAACTACCGAGTTTCGGTTCGATCGGACATCCAATATGGCCGCCAGGTGGCGTAACCTGAAAATCGACCAAGTGCTATAACTCAGGAACGGCTTGACCCAGAGTTCTCGAACTTGATATTTACCTCCCTCTAGGTGACCTTTACAAGCACGTCAAAATTTCGGCCTGATTAAACTTCCAATATGGCCACCAGGTGGCGTAACCTGAAAATCATCAAATGTGCTATAACTCAGGAACGACTTGACCCAGAGCGCTCAAATGTGCTATGTGGCTCCCTCTAGATGACCTTTATGTGCATGTGAAGTTTTGGCCCGATCGGACATCCAATATGGCCGCCAGGCGGCATAACCCAACAATCATTGAAGTCCTGCAACTTGGGACTGACTTGACCCAGATTGCTCATAACTGACATGTACCTCTCTCTGTCATTACACTGTATGTCCAAACGAGTGAGCACATGGTCCATGGACCATTTCATTGGATTGAATGGGTAGAAGTTGTCTTCAAATTGAAACAGTTGTCATGTAAAATGAAGTAATGGTTTTTAGGGAAGATTTACAAATACATAAGAAGTGACACACAATGAGATATCCAGATTTACTCAGTTATTGAAAAATAAGCCATTGGTATTCAAGTTGACTGGACCTTTTTGTTTGTAGGGATTTTCATTTGTTGATATGTTGACCTGTTCTGGAAAAACCAGCACAAGACTGTTGTGTGGCTATTGCCAGAGACTTGTGCATTGTTTTCACAGATTGGGTCACTTATGGTTAATAGCATGTCATTCGAAGGAGTTCTTTGCGACTTTGTTAAGTTTGTGATGCATTTCATTTCACCTCCAGAGTGTGTTTCAACACTACCACTGTGGAAGTACATGTACTGCTATTTATTTGTGATTGACCAAGATTTTTTTGCACATTCCAAACAAAGTTATCATTAGCTTCAGAGGTCAGGGTCACAAAAAAACAGCTTGCATGATTTTGAATGTGCCTTTCTAGAGGCTCAAAGAAGTTGAGATTTTTTTAAATGTCCATAGCATGTTGTGTCTTTTCTCAAATGTTAAAGTGCTTTAGGCATCCCAAAAAGCTTACCACTTTAAATATCTCACTGAAGATAAAAATCATCGTCATTCTGGTGGAACACTGATCATCACTAAACATCATCATGTTTGTGTAGTTGTTCAGCCATTTCACATGGAACTTGGCTTGTGGATGTCCAGACATTTCAACTCACAATCGCCAGAACAACCGCCTTTGAAGAATTCTAGTTGTCGACAAGATATTAAAAAATGTGACCCTCCACAGCAAAACCAGTCGCATGTCGCTCTTAGCTTGGCAGGTTGAGACCAAATGTTTGTCACTTTCAATATTGTCTGTCTGTTATGAAATCTGAAATAATCTATTTCTTCCATTCTCTTCCTCTCACCTTTTGAGTGACATGCGACTGGTTTTGCTCTGGAGGGTCACGAATATCAAAGAAGTGTGTGTTTCTTTCAAGCAGAAACAGTTTCAGTGCATTCATTTCTTCACGGAAAGTGTATTTGATTGTATTTTACCCATGAGTATGCATTTAAAATTATGTTGCTCTTATTCTATAGGGATTCCGTTCTTGCCCAGCTACAACTCGCTCTTGCCAAGGCAGACTCAGAACAACTTGCTCGGACAATCGCCGAGGATGGTCTTTCAGATGTCGAGAAAGAGAAAACGATGTTAGAATTAGAAATTAAAGAGTTGATGTCGAGACACAAGAGTGAATTGTCCAAGAAAGAGTCGCACATATCGTCGGTAAGTAGCCAGTGTTTCTGTCGGAAAAACTGGGACACTTTCAACCGATCTGGAGCCACGGTGGTGTAGTGGTTCGGGCCTCCGACTAGTGGTCAGAGGGTCCCGGGTTTGAATCCCACTGGGCGTTAGACTTTGGGCAAGTCTCTTTGCCTCACTGGCCTCTCTCCACCCAGGTGTATAAATGGGTACCGGTCGGAAATGCTTGGATTGTAGTGCTGAATGAGCAGCTCGTCTGAGTTCTACTGAGGATAGACTGGGGTTAAAGTGTAAAGTCGGATGACACCTCTACCGTTGTTGATATCAGACTATAAACCCAAACTTAACTTTTTAACTTCATCTGCCTTCAGCTACTCAAGTTGGTATTTCACAGTATTTGAGTAGGGTTGTTTGAGGCACTGTCTCCGTTACGCCAGCTAACTAAATCAGCACTTATTCAAATGTTACTTGAGCATTGTTGTTACACCATTTTGACTTCGTGTTTTCAGATGGAGGTGAATATGAGTGGATTAAGCAAACAGATTGAAAGCTACCAAACAGAAAAGGATGAACTGAATGCTAAAATCAAGAAAGTGAGCGAGGGTGAGTTACCTTTGCTGTTTGCCAGTAGTGTCTTGTGTGTCACTGGATTTTGAAACAACCTACTGTCGGTCGCCATGCCTAGTCCCGAATTTTCTTGAGGTGATCTTAAACTTCCTGTACCTTTTCTTTCTCAGAACTTGAAGCGGCCAAGTCTGACAACACTACCAATGACAGTGAGAACCAACTTCTCAAGAAACAACTCCACGAGGAGAGGGTGAAAAAGATTCAGGTGGGTCTGAAAGTCGTGTTCTGCATTTACATTGATCTAACATGTCGGAGACTACGGCAGACTACCATCTTTATGCTAATGATACTAACAGTTCGTGTGTCGGGGCCATTTCATGGTCGTGTGTTGCATTTGGAGTCCCCCAAGGATCTCTCCTCAGACCAGTGTTAAGCACAATTAACTCAGCTTTTAAGTGATGTGAATTTAATTCCCCTTCTTTTATTTCAGGCTGTCAATAAATTGGCAGAGATCATGAATAGAAAGGACTTCAAGAATACAAAGAAGGTGAGCTCAGCAGATCTGAGGAAGAAGGAGAAAGAATGCAAGAAGTTACAGCAGGAGCTTACAATGGTGAGTTTGATTTGGCATGGGCTATCACAGCAATGAAATGTCTTAAGTTTTGCCTTGGTTCCACCCAGGAAGGTTTTGGAAACTGCATCTTGTAAGGAGTCCTGAAAAGCAAGTCCACAGCTGCCGAGTCCAAACGGACCTTTCCCAAACTTTCCCCTTGAAAATCACGTATTTTCAAAAGATTCAAAGAGGTTTTCAGAAAGCGTCTGAATCTTTTGAAAATATGGGGTTTTCAAGGGTAAGTTTGGGAGAGGTCCATTTGGACTCGGCAGCTGTGGAATGCTTTTGAACCTTTAGGGCTGCCAGAGTGGCACAGTGGAAACAGCAGTGCCTGTCACTTCAGAGGTTCCAAGTTCGAACTTCAGTCAGACCTATTCTTCATGTAACAGAGAGATTTTCTCCTGCTGTTCATTAAAACTCATCTGCTCGACCAGGTTTCAGCAGATTGCATCTTCTGATGAATTTTTCGCAAAGCATCGGATGTCAATTGGGAAAAATTTGAAGAAATGTTTTTCAGATGGTTCACAAGAACAAAATGTCTTCAAATAATTTTCAGTCAGTGCCATAGAATGTGAGAAAACTTTGACAGAAGATGTCGTCTGCTGCACTCTAGGGACAGATGACATGAGTTAATTTATTTGATATTGTCAGCAGTACTTACATGTATAATACCTGTTATGCCTGTTCAGCTCAGCTGTTGATTTCAGCATCTTAACTTGCTTCTTGCTTGTTACAGGAAAAAGAAAAGTACGCCAAGATGTCCGAGAAATTCCAGAAGGATCTCTCAGATGCCCAGTTGGCATTGTATGAAGAGATCCAGGCGCGACAGCGGGCGCAGATGGAATTAGATAGTAAAGACAGTGAAATTGAAAACTTACTACAAAAAGTTAGCCTGCTCAATATTGATAGCATCTCAGTGAATAGTAATGAAACCGACACGCCTCTTGGGGAAGATGGAATGTCAGGTAAGGAGCAAGCAGTTTTCACTTTGCACTGGCCTAGTTGAAGAGAGTTGTGTTTAGTAGTAGAGCTTTGGATTTGTGGCTGATGGCAACAGGATCGCTCCTCCAATCCTCAGTTGAGGTAACTGGTCTCAAAGGATCGGATGATGCACTGAAAGAGCTGCTCCTGGAATTCGCATGAAAGGTTTCTGGAGAAAGTTTATTAGGCCTACAGTGAAAAACTTGAATGTTATAAAAACTCGAGTTATCAGGCCTAGTTGGCAGTCAAATGTGGATTTCAGGGTCCATATTCATAAAACTACTTAAGTCTAAGTGTGACACTTATCCTTTGTTCAACACAAAAGATAAGTATGACACTTTGACTTAAGTGTGTTTATGAATATGGACCCTGAGAGCCACATTGGAAGGAAAGGGAAAAAAATGTCACAAAAACTGTCCTATTGCATTTTCAACAGTGTGCAAAACTGTTTCTTTCTCTTTTTGCTGACTCGGCTAATCATCTTTTCCAGAACCTGCCCGTCTGGAAGGTTGGTTATCAGTGCCTAAGAAACAGAATATCAAGCGATACGGCTGGACGAAGCAATATGTAGTTGTCAGTATGAAGAAAATACTCTTCTATAACTCAGAAAGTGATAAGCAGAATGCAGATCCTGTCCTAGTCTTAGATATTGAGTAAGTAATTGTAAATCAATCATCTGAGAGTAATCTGAGGTGATGTCCTCAGTTTGTAGGTGGAGAAGAACGTCTCTTGATATGGAGTCCCCACTTGTAATAATTGCACTGCCACCATCCTTACATTGTGGCTGGAGGTGATACTGCTAGGTGGAAAACAGATGTTACCATTAAACTTGTGTTTCGTCACCTTGTAGTTTTGCATCCAGTGATAAAAGCCATGTTTTTTCCCCAACTCTGCATTCTTATGAGTTTTTTTCCCAACTTTGCAGTAAATTATTTCACGTGCGGCCAGTAACGCAGGGTGACGTCATCCGAGCAGACGCAAAGGATGTACCACGGATATTCCAAGTTCTCTACGCAACAGAAGGCGAAAATCGTAAACAGGACGAACTACTAGAGGTGCTGCCTCCTGGTGAAAAACATCTGATCCAGTATAAAGGCCATGATTTGATGGAGCTCCATTTCCGAACGCCAACAGCGTGTGAATGTTGCAATAAACCGCTGTGGCATATGTTATACCCACCAGCCGCCCTAGAATGCAAACGTAAGTTGAGTCGCTGATGCTTTGCCAGGAGCAAATGTGTTACTTTTGCACATCAGAGTCTCATTACTGAAGACACCAAGGTTGTGTGGAGCAGTTGTAATTTTAGTTTTCTTTTATTCCAGGGTGCCATGTAAAGGTACACAAAGATCATTTTGACAAAAATGAAGAATTTTTAGGATATTGTAAAGGTGAGTTCAGATCCACTCTTTTGATGGGCCATATTTTCCATGATATTCCTCAGTGCTCAAAGAAATTTTAAAGGTTGCATCTAAAACCTTTGTAATCAATTGAGGAGAAGCTAAGGACCGCCTTTTTGCTGAATTCATCACAAAATTTGGTGATTTCACGGACAGGTAATCCCAAAATCCTCCACAATCTGCAGGGAGAACAACGATTCTAAGTTGATAATTTTAAGACTGGTTGGCCCGCTGCTCGCCACAATAAGGATCATCAGGAAAATCACAAATGTTGAACTCTCAGACAAGTGCCGCACACGAGAGGAAATTGACTGAGTAAAAATCCTCGAATGGCATTTCGCTCAGCTAATTTCTCTCATGTGCGGCAGGCTTTAGGTTCCCGGTTTGATCCACAGTGTCAGTGAGACCTGCTCGTGATAGAAAAGACTTTTTCCGAGGCACACTGGTTCCACCTGCTGTGCTTTAGATTCACCCATGTTAAGTTCAGAGTTGTTACGATTCATCTCTTATTTTCTAGTAAATGTTGATGCTCAATCTGCCAAAGACCTCCTACTCCTGGCGACGTCACCTCAGGACCAGCAGTCATGGGTCAAGAAGCTCAGTAAGAGAATCAACAGGAAGGGCATCTCGACACAGCCTAGTTTTGATAAAGGCAGCACACCGACGTAAGTATCAGGAACGTGGCGTGTGTAATGGAAATTTTTCTGGTGGCAATGGTTGATTTCAGTGCCGAAACTGATGATAATATTGACAAATCAGAATTTTGGCTCAATGCTGATTATTCTCCCCATCCTTTGCTTGTAGAAGTAAAAATGTTTGGTATCTTTTGGTAAATGAATCTGTTACCAAAAGATCTGTCCCCTTTGGTTGAAGTGCATGTTGCCTCTTGATGATGAATAGAAGCTTTGGGTAGTTTTCCCTGGGTTTGGGTTGGTTGTCCAAAAGAGAGCTATTGTCACTGGTGTGTTGTGAAGGTGCTTGTCCACGTGTGATTTCCGGCACGAGTTGGCACTCATTGGGCAGTTCATGAGAGTTGGCTCTGATTGGGCAATTCGCGATTGTCAAGGCGCTAAGTTGGCTCTGTGTGAGCAGCAACTCGGACGTAGAAAGCTATGGCCAATGTATTGTTTGTGCCTCTGGCCAAGGCATAAACTGTAAGAAAATCAACAATGATGAATTGCCCATTGAGAGCCAATGGGTCATATGAATAAAGACTAGTAAATGCTTTTACTTGAATTTTGCAATACAAATGCCCTACGCAATGCTGTACAAATTTGAAGTAAAAGCATTTGCTAGTCTTTATTCGTATGACCCAATATCCATGAGAAAACTCGCATGGAGAAAGACAGCAGAGATAGTGCTACAAATAGTGTTTGTACAAAAGAGTTATACCCACTGTACACGATCAAATTTTTCATCCAATTTTCTGAATATGCTCAATAAAGTCCTACATGCGGGTTTATACATTGAGCCCCAATAGGCCCGGAATCTGAATTTCAAAAAAATTGCATGAAACATTTGATTGTGTAGAGCGGGCATTACAAGAGAATCTGATAAGTTGGTTGTTTCAGTTAGAAAATACCAGTAGTGACACCTTTAGCTTTGCTTTCATTCGCAGTAGTATGCAAGGGACCCCGATGTAAGTACTAACATCATGTTATATCCCTTGACACCACTGCAAAAAGTACATGTAGCTACATGCGGACAAGGGCCAATATATCCAAGTGCACTCTTGTTGCTGTCTGGCGCTTCTGTGTGGTGTACTTCACGTTTTCTCTCTTCACGATGTTTGGGTTTTAGGTTGATCCCCTTCGGAGTTCACCCCCCCTCCATTCCAACTTCTCCCCCCCTGCCCAATCACCCTCAGCCTATCCTGTGTTTTTGCAGCTTTTTGTCTGCATCCCTTCATTTGTTGTCAGAGAAAATTCGATTCAGATTGTTTTGACATGGTATGGAGAAACACATAGACCTGCCCAGCGAGCCTGGAGGCATTCGTCTTGAATTCCAAAGAGGGAACCCGGATACCCTTCTCTGGACACACTTTTGAAGGGATCTTGATGGGGTTCCAGATATTTTTTTTTGGGAGGGGGCTGTGATGAGGAATCACCACAATGAACTATGTCATATGTTTATGTTAACTTTAACCCAGTTTAATTTCATCCTTACCAATATTCCTTCCCTTTCCTTCATTTATTTTTCAAAAAAAACCTTAATCCCTTACTTTTAACTCCCATTGTAGGAACTTAGTGTAGATATAGGGGAAATCCCACATTTTTGCTCAGTCATCAAATTTAGGTGTGTGCATGATTTTCAATGCCGGTTCTGATGATGACAGTTAATGTTGGTAAACCTTGATATTTCCATATGTAGTTTCTATTTGACGTTCATTCTCAGATGAAACCTGAAGGGTAACTGCTGAAGTAATCATCTTGTTGCTGTGATGCTTGTCAGTTGAATTAAGAAGTTGTCAGTTACGAATACAAATGGTGCCGGTCATGAATCGTATTTTCATCAGTTCCAACTGTTGCCATTTCATTTCCCGAGGGACACGGTTTTCCAATCATCGCTATACACAAACAATTACCGGTATCAATATGATCCACCCCAAAACACTCTCAGTCTAGAAACCATCATTCGTCATTCCTTAAACTTTACTAATGCCCACCTTTGAAGTATTAATTAATTAATTTCATGTCCTTCTTTAATGAATTTTTTTCACCTCTGGGTAGGCAAAGAGACATAGTGTTGCGGTCGACCCCGAGGTCCGTGTCCACAGTTACCAAGCCCAAGGGACGGCTCTTACTGAGGAGGCATTCTTGGGCTAAACCTTCTGATCTCGGTTCTAATAAATGAGTTAAATCAATGGTGTAAGTAAAAAGGATTTTTTTCCGAGTCATGTTTATTCTAGATGTGTTCCCGTATGGTGTGTCATTTGGGTGACATACATGTAAGTCAGATATACAAAAAACCTCTGAACTTTTAGAATATTCTGAAAAATCTGGCAATATGAGATGTTAGAATTTCCTGAGATTCTCATCCTCCCACAGCAGGGGTTTTTACCTCGCTCCTCTTCATCCAGTCACTCTTGTGTGTGAATGTATGAAGAGGAGCGAGACCAAAGCCCTACTATGGGAGGATAGAAATTCTGGAATATTCTAAGCGACCTGGGAATTTGAGACTAGTATATGTGTGGCGGTCTAGGAAAACTCGTCGGAAGTCGCTGAATGATCAACAAGGGTTGTCAGATGGCCTGTGCATTGATCTTTTACTGTTTACCTGTTAAGCTATTGAAATGTGCAGGTTCACCAAAGACATGACACTTTCCTCAAACGTGACATCCGACGGGTTTTCCTAGACCGCCTCATGTATCTCCGACCACTTTGTATGAAGTTCTTTGGTCATTCCATCACAGTAGTTGTTTTTCAGAACAGAATTTCATCAAATGCATGAGCAATGAGTGAATTCTCAGTGTTTTCAATTTGGGAGATATCCTTGAGAATCCTGCCTCTCTCAAATCCGCGGTGTTAACAGTAAAAGGGAATTAAAATCTTTTGACTACGCCAACGGAGTTCTGGTGGTACTAGGCTCAGTAGCAGAATCCTGTTTGTCTGAAATGAATTAGAAACATATTTCATTGTCTTGTAAATAGCACAAAATTGAATTTTTTATGGAATTCCAAAATTAATCTGCTGGAATCTTGAAATCGCGCCATGTTAACTTTTTCGTCACAAGATTATTCTGAAATGCCAGCCAGTGCTATCACCATACTGGCCTCAGGTAGCTGAAAGAGTTGATGGTGAGGTTTCAAAAAAAGTGTGATACTAACATCTTGTGGGGGGAAGGAGGAGACTCCCTTAGATGGCCCTTCAGACAAAAAGTCAGACCTTGTTGCCCCTTTCAGGTGTACTTGTATCT
>NMRB01001233.1:27669-47078 GCA_002633025.1 Notospermus geniculatus
GGTTCATGGTTTCTCTACGATGTCGATTTTGTTATCTTATCTCTGTTCCAACAGGTACCTCACCTATTGTTGTTTCATTTGTATACTAATTAATGTACAGGTTTATTTTTAGAAAATTTCTCTCGCAATTCGAAAGCATTTTTGATGTCGAGGTTATGTTATCCCGCTGTCATTACTCTCCTGCTTGTCAACTCCCAAAGATTGAATGTAATAAGTTGCTTTTTATGGTGGTTAGGACCAACCCTGCTGTACAAATGGTTCATAGGTGAATTCTGGTGTAAATGGAATGGTAGTCCTAGAAATGGATGTCCCAGTACAAAAATCACATGTTGTAAAGTGCCATTATTTATATCTTTGACTCCATCCTTTATAAAGAAATAATCTTGTGGCACTTTTAGACCTAGACTGTCCATCGTGTGCGCTATATTGTGGCTGCCCTTTGGTTTCTACAGAAAGGTTTCTGAATCATAGGCTGGGGTAATAATGTGTGAAGCCCTTAGAGAGCGTAAAACGCTATGAAGCGGAATATAAGAACTCACCATTATTACTCACCATTTAGACTATTGTTCCCGAGGGACTACCATTCCTGCCCCACTGGTTTCTTAAAAGGTATTGCCATTTGGTGTGGGTTGGAAGGAGTCACACAGTTTGACTTGATACAGTTGATGCCAAGATCAGAAACACTCAATTTTGAACTACCCAACCCTGGTTTACAAGATCTGTTGTACATATCATTCAAGATCTGCACGTGTGTTTCGTTCATTTGGGAATGTTTGAAATGATAATCTTGCATTTTACCGTGGGTGATGCAACTGACTTCATTTGATGTGAAAGTGTTGAGAGCCCGCTGTGGAGGGGTACAGCTCTGCTGTGGAGAATTTGAGGGACTCTCTCTGGAGGGGTTCGGGGGCCGTCCTATAGTTGGGTGGGAAATGTCGCTGTGGATGGTTTGCAGGCCTCAGGCAAAAGTTTTGCCCTTCGTGAACCAGAGGGAAAAAGTCAGGTGAATTAATTGCATGATGGCAGTTTGTTGTCATACATGTACATCGTAAAATATCACATTCATCTCCCACTTTTGTCTTACCCAGACTACAGAGAGCCTACAGCCAGAGGTAATTATTGGGTAAAAACGTGCACAAGTTCGTGGAGTTTGAGCATTATTTTCACTGCATGATGTAGGACCAACAGATCTCTTGTCTCCGTAAAGCTGTTGTGATTAGGATTTCAGAATCGGGGTACTGATGAAGGAATCTTGTCGTACGAGGATTCAGTAGGTAGTGGGGAAAGCCAGAAGGGTATCTCACCTTAGCGACAATAATTTCTGGCCACTCGTGCTGACAGTGTCTCCCCAGCAAATCATGCCTCTCTGTTAGTTTCCTTCCCAAGAATAGGTGCCGTAGTCATTTCAAAAGTTAAAATCCAGGTGAAACTTAAAGATCTTGTGCACAATAGTTGTATGTGCATGATGTGTTGTTATAGGCTTAGTGAAGGCAATGTTAGTGTAGTAATATTTTAGCACCAATTTGGCCATTTTCAGACGAGGATCAGTTTTATATCAGACTGATGCTTTTTGGGCATAAGCAGGTAGCTAAAGAGTGTAGAAATATTTGGTTATTTATTTGAGCTGAGCTGAAGGGATGAAGCGTTGAAATGAGAGTAAAAAAAAGAAAAATAAAGTAAAAAATACTCATGTATTGTCTATTTTCTGTCCCACCACTGCCAGTGGCAGTTGATGCGGAACTCTAAACAGACATGCCATGTTGTTTTCTTCAATCCACTGCCATGACTGCAAGGTTTGGAGTGACGTAATTTTGGCTACCTACCAAGACATCACGGCGACATTATGCCAAAAGTGGCCCCAACCAAACCTGCAGTTGAGTTTGGGCCTAGTTGGAATTTTGACATCGCATGTTGGCGTCAAGTCATAGAGTCGCAGTGTCTTTACAGACTTGCACAGACTGATGGCATCCTGTCTGCCAACGATAGAAAGTGAGGGGGTGAATTATGTGGGCGCAAATTGTCCTGTAACTGAAAGTGATGCATACAACTATCAATAATCATCATGGATCATAATGCATCCTTCACTCCTTCAGCTATTTCAATTTGGGTCCACTTTTCTGTTTTCTTGGGTGTCACATTTCACTGATTATTTGTTTTTCACCAAAGATATTATGTTGGTTGATAGTAGGGTACAAGGGCTGTCTTTTTTGTGTGTGTTTGTGTATGTATTCCTTTCAGTGTGCATGCTTAGAAAATTATTTCGCTTTATATGATTACATTCATTTGCAGATGAAAACATTAGCTGATGTTGAAATTTTAACCTGTAGATTAATAAGAAAATGAAAAAGTATCACACCAAATTTCTAGAGTTATGGGTATGACTGTGATGCTCACCGCAGGTCCAGACTCAAAACTGACCTCTGCGATCCATTTGTCTTGCCCTATCTACCTCTACCATTATGGGATGTTAATTAAAACATATCTAATTAATGGTTGTCGTCAGCATCATCATCACAATTGACCAATACATGTACGTCAGTGGTTTACCATTTCACTGTTACATGACTTCAGGAAAGCCAATATCCCGAGTCGACAAATTTCACTGTCTTTTACACTTCGGCTTATATTTGTCATCCTAAGCTCTGCTTCAATTAGATATATTTACTAAGTGCTGCTACACTTCAAATTAGACAAGCGTTGATGATATTATAGTAAATTATCAACAATTAAACGATAAATATTTGCCTATGATCAAGTCACATTCACAAACTTCGAGTTTTCATAGCTCAGTAAAAATGATACTTCAGATGGACCGAACTTGTTGTTCTGAATTTCACTGTCTAGGGAACCTGATAGATTGCACAGTAGACTTCCCAAGACCTGTGGAGTGGAAGTCAATGGTCTAGGGGTATTCCAGCCATCCTCATTCGCCGTATATTTCAAGAAATCCATTACAACTTATCTCTCTGCATATTTTCCAGGGGGCCGCCAAGAGGTGCACGGACGTACGCGTCATTTAGTATCTCATCGAAGTCGGGGTCGGCAAGTAAGGCTGCAACATTACCCAACATGGCAAGACAGAAATAGATGACCCCTGGTGGCAACCCAACGCGGCTACTGACGTCTCCTTAAAGCTTCCATGACTATGAATCTGGCATAACTCGACCTTTTTGTAGGCGTCTGCTTTGTTTGAGTGTCTTTTCTGTTTATTGTTGACATTACAACAAACCAGTTTTCATGTATCTTTTTCACCACCTGCATTTTCATTTGGAAAATTTCAATGCCAAGGCAAGCGAGTGAACTGAAAAGTGCAAAATTGGAGGAAATAATTGAAGGAATGTCTATTTGGTTGCGAAATTAATTGGCATTCTTCAGTTCTTTTCCCCAAATTTCTGTCATTTGGCAAAAAAAACAATGTTGCAAGTGATATTGTCTGCTGTAACCAAGCGGCAATGATATCATTGACATGGGATATTTGGAACAGCTGAGCAAAGAGGGTACCGTAGTTATCCATTCAAATGTCAACATTTTCAGTTCACTCACGTGCCCCTGTGACAAAATCTTTGAGAATTAAACTATTAAACTGTTAAACTATGTGAAGACCTTCCAACACTGGTTGACAAAAATTGAAAAAATGGCTGTCCAGCAAGATGTCATTTGACAGCATTCAGTGTTTCTGCCAGGAATTTTTTAAGGGGGGGGGGGTAAAGAAAAAATTTGACAGAATTCTTGGTCAAAAACACAAATTTTGGCGGGGGGGGGGGGACATCCACCCCTTTCCCCCTCTGGCGGAAACACTGAGTCATTCTACAGATGTCGAAGTTGTATAACATTTTCCACTTGTTTGTGGATGAAACCTGAAAAATTCTGACACACATGATTTTTCAACTCTTCAATCAGTGTATGAGGGCCTTGACAGAAAGATGTTGTAAGTTGTCTTTGCCTCTGGATCCCTAACTCGTACCCCTGTTGTATCTTCAATGGTTGTGCCACTAGCTTGAGTGTTCACTCATGCCGCAAGCATCAATATTTCTAAATTTCTGATGTTGTACGATTTCGTTCTAATGAAAATGAGGTGTGCGTGCCTTGTTTATACAGTTCAGTGCTTCCACATTTTGTATTGTACAGTTCATTCGATGACCGAGTCTCCTAATCCCTGAGTTCTGTAATAAGAGACTTCAGTTTGATTACTATGTACATGTAGTATTTGTATATATTCTTTAGATAGGTTTGCATTATGTTGGTTGGGATGTGTTGTACATCTCAAGCATACCTTCTTAGGGTGAGATTTTTCAAACCCATATTTGTCTGCAACAAGTCCTTGGCAATTACCGGTACTGTATGATTAGGTATCCGCCACAGATTACTGATGACTACGTACGACTACGATAAGATCAATGCATATTGCATGCATGGGGTTACTGCTGCAGGTACTTGTCAGTTACCCGTGCCGGATACCTAGTAAAACCAATTCAAATGGTAAAAAGGGACTTGCCATTTACCGTACATTAACTTATTCCTGCATTAGCAGGTTTCTGGAGAATAATGCAAAAGAAACTCCACAGACTAGTTAACATTCTCCAAACAATGATCATTTTGGAAAGCCGTTATGCCAGTGAGGCTTTCCTCTGGTTTCATATTATTTGTAATGTGAAATAGCATGCCGTTGCCATTGTATATATTTTGCAGCAGGATTTACCATACACAGCAGTAGCTGAGTAGAGTCAGAAAAGTGTGAAAGATGCTCAGAGACTTGTTTCTAAGAATGACTTGTACTTGATATTTCTTCTCATTCTCCATCAGAATTGGGCCAAATGACACTTTAGACTGATGGAATTCAGTTTATAGCATTTGTGCCTGCATATGGTTGAAGACAGTATCTCCAGTGGAGACAAAGTTGACAGAAGTAATAAGTTGTTCTTGTGCCTCTAAGTACACTATAGTGAGAGTTACTTCAGTCAACCATGCTTGCTCTGTTTCTTAGTAGAGATACTGGCTTTTACCATTGAACAGCAGGTTAACAGACAATAGGAGCAGTCGGCTTTTCCTCAGTTGGGAACCTTAAAATGAGAGATAGTATTGTGAGCAAGGTGACCATGTCATTTCTTTGGCATGTCATCCAGCAGGCAAAATATACATCAGTTTAGCCTCAGTTTACAAAGATATAGAGGCTTTGCAATTACATCATCCTGGCGGCCATTCTGGAGTACCGGTACACAGGGCACAGAGGTGTGAGCCGACCGTGACGTGCCTTGCGTGAAGTGCGCCACGCCATTTTTGACGTAACATCATTGGGGCATGTATGGCTCATTTCACTGTGCCTCTGCAGCATGTGTACTCCAGCATGGCGGCTTGTGACGTCATATACATGTATGCAAAGCCTCTATAGGCTACATAAAATGATCTTATCAGAAAAACAACGTTTGTGGGTATGGGAATGAAAAGGTATGACTATTAAAGTGCATGTAATATAAAAGCTAATGTTTCAATGGAAAGTGAATGCTTTCCGCCCTACCCTCAGCTATGGGCTTCACTAACCAGTTTATGCAGCCTTTGTATTGTATTTGCAACAGTATCTCAGAGAACCAAGGATGGATATTTCATCAGCTAATATTTTGAAGGTGTATAATGATATGATTAATGTGTATATAATGTATATAGTCTCAATACCTATTTTCTGCTGTAGAGAATTTGCATCGTAATGACATGATTTTTATAAAAGAGGAGTTAGCTAGTATTAGTTTTTTTGGTTTCCGCCACCTGGTGGCCAAGCTAAGAGTCGAATCGGACCGAAACTTGGTGTCATAGGTCATCTGACCTAGGGGTATACATGTATATGTACCAAGTTTCAGATCAATAGCTCCAGCGGTTACGAAACGTGCCCTGCTAACGGAACACGACGGACGACGACGACGACGGACGACGACGGACGACGGACGCAGACCCACGACAAGAGCTCACCCCAGGTGAGCTAAAAAGGCTTGAAAGTTACCCGAAAGCTGTCACATGGGTATGCATTGTAAAGTTCACAGTGAGTGCTTTCCGTTGAGTACCAATGTGACTTGTTTTCTGTTGGATTTCTGAATTTGCTAGGTTTATGAGTGTGAATGAAATTGCCACTGCAGTGAAATGAAAACGTTGTGCATAGCATAGTTCATGGTGTCCCTTGGCCTAATTTTCTTGGCCCATTTTTCGAAAAATTTTTTCTTTAAATGCGCAATTCCAATGCAAATTTGGATGATTTTCTGTCGAGTTTTTGGAAGCCTTCAGTGGATTTGCCTTCTGTGAATTGCCTGTGAAAGGCATGAATGATGTCTCAAAACTACTTACCGGTACTAGCATGGAAATGTGCCTTGGTTGTAATACTCAATTTTACTTTCTATGGAACTGATGGAAAGTAATCGCTTTGAAAGTCGTCACCTCCTCTGTGATTGACTACAGTTATTTGGTGCCAAGTATTCAAACAGCAGCGTCTAAATTGATGCCTTGGAATTATGGAAATCCTTGACTACATGTATGTCAGTCAGTCCTTGACAATGTCAGTTAGTACAGGTGCGGATCCAGGGGGGTGCTTTGGGCATGCACCTCCCCTATTAGCCTGAAATCTGTAAAATCAACCACGAAATTCTGAAATTTGGCACAAATTTCAATGTTCCTAGCACAGGGTGCCCCCTCTTTTCCCAAATCCTGGATCCGCCCCTGGAGTAGTCCTTTGCTTTTGTGTTGAGCCTCAATGTTGTCACATTTTTGTCCTTCCATACCTACCGGTACTCTTCATTCCACTTCCGATTGGCGCGAGGTTTATCAACGATAGCTCCGCAACGGCTGGGCCGATTTTGATGAAACATACGTCAATCGACTTGTCTTTCTTGGCGGTACAGCCATCATCACTGTCATTTTCCCGAAAAACGTGACAGAAAAAAGTTCTTTCACAAATCACAGTTCCTGTTTACGGCCGAAATGGCGGCCATTTTGAAATGACGCAATGCATCGCGCACGTGTAAACTGCACTGAACAACATAGCGAAATGAAATGGGTTTTGAGAAAGGGATCCGTTATGCAGGCCTTACGCGAAAATTGAAGATAGCAGAAAGATACCGGCAAGAAAGATAAGTTAATTGATGTATGGTATGTTGAATTTGACCCAGCCGTTGCGGAGATATCGGCTGGAAACCTCGCGCCACTGGGATTTGGAATGAACTGTAGCATCATCTAAATTCTATTCAAAACCATCTCAAAATGACAGTGGCAATCTTACAACCATTTACTGCTGTGTTGAACTTTCATTTTGATGGTTGATACCCATTTCATGTGCTTTCTATTGGAGCTTTGACAACAGTTGATGAGACTAGCAATGATGTGTAGAGTCATTTCATTCACCATTTGAGGATGACCATGAAACTGATGATGATCATGCAAATACAGTATTGAAAACTGTGTAGGCCTACCTCTTGTGTTGGTCTGCTCTCTATTTCTACAGTGTCACCCTGTATACGGAGCATGCAGATGACGTCATTGCCTCATGTGATCAGTCATATTCGCCATATTGGTTGGCAAATGATGTCGTCGACCCACGTGGTGCACTTTGTCGTCGGCGCAAGTGGAATGTTTGTGACTTCAACCCATGACGTGATCTCCACATGGCACAGTTTGTCATGGTCAAAAGTGATGTCATAATGAACCACTGGGTCTTGAGTGTCCTCACTGTCCAGGGACCTTACTCACAGAACACCCATTACCATTAACACATCCATGAGGCCTCGGTTACAGATGGTTTGTGAATATAAGGGTCCTGGACTCACCTGAGAGCTCTGTGGAAGACCGAAGATACCAATAGATTTATTCTGTTATGTCTTCCATTTTCCCTTGTTCAGAAAATTTCAACAAATTTGGAGTTTCATAGGTGCCATTGCAGCAAATTATGAAATTGTTTCTTTTCTGTACGTGTAGATGTTTTGCTTGATGACATCACCCTTCCCCTATGGTGTAAGCTGGTTAGATGTGCATTTCTTTCATAATTCTGTCAATCAGCGTTTTACATGTAATTTGTCAGTAGGAGCCATTTTCATTGTGATAACAGTATTTACACCAATAATGCTAATTTCCTACTTGTACATGTATGTTCATATGAATGAAGAGTTTCTGGTGCAAAATGCTATCATGTATTTCCATTCACTATGCTGAGAAACATCATTTTGTCAATACACAGAATTACATATGCATGAAGACGATTATTTCTCATTTCTTCTGTGTACTTCTCTTCAGTTAAAGTATTTTGTAATTTGAAGACGACCCCAAGTTCCACATTTGTGAGGTGGACCTGGAAAACTTGTTCTATATCTCCTGGATAGGAAATAAATTGTCAATAGGCTGATCGGACATGTTGGAAAAGCAATTCATGAGCCTCTCTTTGTTGTGTTGTGGCTTTCTTATGCCAGGGCCCAGGGAAAATTGCTGATGAAATCTGCATGTACACTGGCTTTGTCACAGCTGTTATTAAACAAATGTTATTAAACACCCTAACCAATGGGGTTTTGTGGATTTCCTTCACATTGGTCTCTTTAACTTCAGCTTGGCAATGTGAACACATGTATTATACAAGAGCCTTGTGAAGGGTCTTCTTGGCTCACATCGTGTGCGAATTAAATTTCTATTTGATATCCTTTCAAAAACAACCCATGACCTAATATATGCGATGCTGTAGGCGA
Source organism: Notospermus geniculatus (assembly GCA_002633025.1). NCBI lineage: Eukaryota > Metazoa > Nemertea > Pilidiophora > Heteronemertea > Lineidae > Notospermus > Notospermus geniculatus. The sequence goes on from NMRB01001233.1 coordinate 36,378, forward strand.
TGGATAATGGTGTGTTTGTATCAGAACTCTTCTAGTAGATTCAACCTAGATTTTTGACTTGGCTGGGTTGGGGGATGCTTTGTGCCAGTTGAGTTCACATGGGCTAACCTTGCCTGGGTTGTGCTAGGCTTAGCCTTTAATTTGATACAGAACATTGATATAATGATCATGTAATAATGTAAAGTTACCAAAAACTTTGTTTTATTAAAATAAAGTTGTTGTGTTTCTTTTTTTCATGTCTTTAATTTTCAAATGGATTGTCTGAGGTCAGTGGTGTTGGAGACGTAGCACCTGCCATCTTCCTTCAGTTGGAGACGGGAACATAGTTTTTGGAGCTTCATCAGTACCAGAACCATGGCAGAACCATTACCAGAGACCTATCTGATGATTTCCTTGAAGGCTTGAACCTCATGCAACTAAATGCTAAACCGGTAACTTTTACCCCACCTCACCCACCCGGTCCCCATAAGGAAGCAAAGTATGCCAGGAAACACTTTGTCCCAGTTGATGTCCTTGCCCCCTATGGACCCTTCTCTTGAGGGTAATTGCCCCATGATGACAATTACCTCCGGACCAGTTGGGGCGCGGGGGGGGGGGGGGNCGGTCCTACATACAAGTGATAACGACAACAACAACGATTCAGCTGTCGCACGGAAACAATTTTTGCGTCGGAAAAAGTGTCAAACATGTTCAGTTTTGAAGGCGATTACAAAAAGAAACCGACCCAATCTTTACGAGGAGCAAGCAAAAAGGTAACCCCTATTCCATAGCTACTGAATGTGCCAAAATTTGTCCTGAGAATCGTAGTGTTGATGACGATTTGGAATGGAATGACTGGCACTTTCACCTTGGCTTCGCGTGCGTGCTATCCAATGCATCCATGTAGGCCTATGTAGTATCGTCATGTACATGTACATGTATGTCATGTATGTACATGATGATGTACAGCACCAGTTGACGTCATGTTTGGTTGAGTCATTTTGCTACAATGCATCCACATCATGAAATGGCACATCTTGACGTGAAAGACTTTCTCTTTTTCTTGCTGTCATCAAGTGTTGGTGATCATCAGATGAGATCAGCAGGATCTGCTCATGTCTGACTGACTCTGAAGTCAAGAGTAGGAGGGCAGGCCAGAGACCGTCGTTTTGCCCCGATCGGAATGAAAGTGTGACGTTACTCCAATCCACAAGTCCAGTCCATCCCGGCATTGGCATTGGCACAAAATGGAAATCGTACCATTGTTCGATTTGGCTTCCATCATGATGGAAGCCAAATCGAACAATCGGCAAATTTTGTGGGGCACTGATCGTGAGCGGGGATTCTAAATTCGTTCCCTTCACTTCCTTTTCAGTCAGTTGCGATACCTCCATTCCCAATGAGACCATAATTTCTAATAGACCCCTTGTGAAAGTCTTCAGAAGGGGAACAGTAGCCTTTTGCTCCAGATCCAGGCCAAAATGGAGATGATAGCTACCGTATATACTCGTGTATAGGTCGAGTTTTTGGTACCAATTTTTGGTCCTTGAAGTTAGGGGGTCGACCTATACACAGATAATGTTTTCGGGACCAGAAATTTTTCAAGGTTCCCGTCAGCAAAACAGTTCTCCAGCCCTCCGCATGCTGCCGAGTGGCGCTAGTTTTATTCAGAAGTTGTATTCAGAGGCAGACATGTACTGATTTAATACTGCATTCATGGGGTGTATGGAGTGAATAAACACAATAAAAGCATCATTTTCTTTGAATGAAATATAATTATGTGTACTCACACAAGAATAAGACAAAGGGTACATTTTGAAAGTTAACTGACGGCAAAACAATGCAGAAGAGACAGAGTCCACGATCAGCTGACACTGCGATCTCCACTTCCGGTGACACAACGGCCAAGTCAGACGTGTTAAAAACAGTTATAATCCTCCCACAATTGAATACTGTTAACAGATATAGCCCAGCTATTGTCCATGTAAAGAATTAGGTTGATTGCTGCAAACATCTTTGATGCAATATGCAGTGATTTGGATCGTTATCCAGCGTGTCAACACAACCACGCGCCATTGATCGTTGACAATGTGCCAGCAGGAGGAGTGTCACGTGGTTTCTATGACCCGGAAATGGCGGCCTGTTTGTTTGCAAGCCGTCGAGGAACAGCTGACGAAGCCGAACGAGTGTTATTTGTTGATGTATTTTAGGGATTTGGGGATTTTGACAGTCAATAGTCAGGGGGTCGACCTATACGCGGGGTACACAAAAAATACAATGATTTGAGGCCCCAAATACGGGGGTCGACTTATACACGACGTCGACCAATAGGCGAGTATATACGGTATAGCATGATAGTATACAGTAACCAACTTAACATTGTTTGCATTTTCACCTGGGTCCGGGATGAGATTACTGTTTTCCCGTTCTGAAGTGAAGACTTTCACAAGGGGTCTATTTTCATTGCTTTCATTCCACTTCACAGTCTTCATCATTCAAATGGCTTAATAGTAGGAAGTAAACAATTTTATATCTGAAATCTTCAATAAATGCCTTGAATACTTTTAGGACCCCACTGCGGCCCTTTTGCAGAAGAATCAAATCGAGAGACAAAAGCGAGAGGTAGGTTGAGTCTTAAAAGATGAGATGGCCTTGTGGTAGCCTAAGCCTGTGGTCCTTCTCAATGATGTCATCTTAGCACAGTAATTCAAGCTTACTAACTTGCTTACCGGTAATATATTACTGATCTATGTGTAACGACACACGATTTATTGTACCGGTACATGTAACTTGAATTGATTGGTCCTTCTGGAGACAGCAAGACTTTATCAATTGCTATGTGATTGAATACACCTTTTCAGGAACAAAGGAAGAAGCAGAGCAGTGCAATCAAGATACAGTCATATTACAGAGGTGCTACAGAAAGGGCAGCCCAGGTTGGTTCCGAAAAATTGTTTGATTTCTCAAAAAATTTAAGGTAGAGAAATATTTGGAAACCAGCAAGCAGCAAATTGGACAGATTCCGTATCTTGGTCACCAACTTAAAGTTTGATGATGAGATTTCTGAGAACTGTCCATCTGCACATTAGGCCTATCAGCCTGCAAGCAAACATGCAGATGGAGCTGCTTGGCATCAGTGGGTACCGGTTTTTGCTGACTAAAAAAGACAGTGTGCACAAACTGCCTATGAATCATCAAACAACATGTTGTATCTCACAAATATCACCGCTGTGATATGAACATTATTAATTATTGTAATGGCTTGTAATGATGGTACTGGATCAATATTTTTCAGAAAAATGTTGAACGGGAAAGTTTTGATGCCACCTTTATCAAGATTCAGAAGCAACAGTCATACAGGGAACTTTACCTTCTGACGAAGAAGTTGCTTTTCTTTTATGCAGATGCAACGGATAGCCAAAGATTGGTGAGGGAATATTTTGTTCATCAAATTTGGTGTTGGGGTTCTTTTCGGAGTTATGTGTGATAGGCTCTTGATGATTGAAGTGACAATTAGAAGTGAGCACCGATGTCTGTGTTGCAGCTTATGTGTCAGTTGTGTGGCCCAAGAAATAAACCATGAAATGCAGGTTGCAATTTAGCAGACCTACGAACAACAGCTCAGTCTTGTGTTCTGTTATTTTTTGCAGCAATGTAAGTCATACCTCTTCATTTTGCAGACAAACCTTTGTCAGATCATCCTGAAGCAAAGAGAGCTCATCGTCGGTGCCATTCAAGAGAAGCACGATGACAGTACACTGTTCCAGATCAAACGTTTGCTGGTCCTCTGTTGCAGGTAAATTTTACACAAAGAAACCAGTGGACTTTTTTGTCTTTGAATGAACTTTAGAATGGGAACTTTTCTTTCACTTGCTCTTACTGGCACATTTAAGTTTCTCAGAAGAATTGATGTTCTGTTTATGAATCATAAGCAATGAGGAGCCTGCGAACTAACGCCAAAGCAGGATTGTGACCGTTTTTCTCCAATTTCAGATATCTTGAGGTGATTGCAAGTTCGACGGCCCCACTTGCTGTCCCCATGCGGATGTTGGAAATCTTCACCGACCCACAAACATACACAAAACATATGCAAGATACTGGAGGAGGTACAGCTAATCGGATTGTGGGAGATATTGTGATTTTCCTTGTTAAAAAAGGTAAGACAAATAGCTTCTACGGTATGTCATGCAACTAAGCAAGCCGATTGTTGGTGCTTTTCCAAGGATGACACACGCTGTTTCTTAGCCAATGCTTCAGTCAAGTTACATGTAGTGGATAAACAGTTTCAACCTCTTAGCCAAAATTTCAGTGTTGCTGAAAAATGGTTTTCTGCAAACAGACAATTATTTTGGCCTTGCCTTACCATAGGCAATTGATGCTTATTGTTAGGTTCACGATTTAATGTTGTCTCTTGCAGGTTACTTCTCTAGTCTGCGGAATGTTCTGGAGAACCGTGTACCCTCTGGACTAGAAAGGAGTCCCAATCCACCAGTACCAGTGGCACATAATCTGTTCCTATTAACAATAAAACCACTACGTCTAGTCACAGAGAGCACGGAAGATGTCAGGTTGGTGAATTATGTAGAACTTGTGTAGGAATGGTATTTCTGGTTCCAGTTTGGTAGGATTGGTATTCTTGGCCGTTCATGGAATTATAGTCCCCTTGGCTGACACTACATGACTCTGATATGATGTTGGTTTTCACAGCTGCTCTGAGCCACCTCGACTCGCAGTTTTACTAATTATATCGGAAATTTGTTTTTTCCAGGAATATAATACTATGCAGTTTCTGCCGTGAATTTTTCTGCCGTGAATTCTCGGATCAGATCAAACAGTTTCTGATCCCAGCCCTCGTGGCGATGACGGACGCTCCCTTTCCATTTGTTGACCTCCTCAAAGTTGTCTTGCCGTTAAATGTTGAAGGTTCGAAACAAGAAGTCACAACGCCCACGCTGGCTGTGCCACCGTCACCCTGGCTTCTGTATGCAATGCTGCAGCTCAGTAAACCTCACTTCGGTAGGTGATTGTGATAGCAGCTCATTTTCACTCATAAAAAAAAATAATCTGTAACCTGAAGAATGAACATTGCATTCTCCATCAACTGTTCAGATAGGTGTTCATTTTCTGATTTTGACTTTGAATGAAAAATGTAAAGAGAAAAAATGAAGAATGAGTAGCAGTGCCAAGGGTCTAGACCTCCCTATTAGTTGATCACTCCTCAGTTTAACAGGATAAATGATATCAGTTTTTTTGATGTCATCACTTACACAAACCATTGGTTTTCTTTCCCTAGATAAACTGTTGGAGGACGACGTAATCAAATACCTGTATTTACAAGTTATTCAAGTGTTAACCAATGAGTTGCCATCTTCTGAATTCCACCGGGATGACGATGATTCTGATTCTGATGATGATGTAACCATGGACTGTGATGTAAGCGAGAACTTTTTATTCCGAGATGAAACGTGCTCCTCCATGTGAGAATTTTCTTGTGCAGGTTGACCCTCTATGGGCAAGTCAACCATAGAAAATTATTGGCAGCTGTTTGTGTCATTGGTCATAGCGCATGTTGTGAGGGAACCAACAATGGTGAAGTGCCCATTGAGAGCCAACTTGTGTGGGGAAGCTGTCGCGTTGAGATGTGCCTGTAATCGATGCTCTGAAAATAAGCTGAATGACAACTGAAAATGGCTATTTCATTGATTTTCACCAGGATTTTCAGGAAATTCCGATACGACTGAAGAAAAATGACTCATCATCTTAAAAAAACTGCTGGAACCCTGCTTAATAATGATTTGTGACTTACTTTTCAGGATTCCTATTTGACTGGACTTCCAGCAATAAAAGATGAATGTTTACGTTGTCTGGATGACCCCAAATTGATTCGATGTATGGTATTAGCGGTGCAGCGGGATCCACGGCCGTCGACGGTGCTGGCCGTGTGTACGATCTGTCATACTCTGATGGCCAAACACAAGATAGTTGTACACAAAGCCAAGATGTTGTATTCGTTAGCCTTCAATTCAACGTTCATTAGGAATTTATGGCAGATTTGTGTGTCGATGACTGCAAAAAATGTCAACACAGGGTAAGAGCTTTCTTGGATTCCCGATTTTCTTATCTTTTAGCACAATATTCCAGAAAAACTCAAAGGTGACGAATCTTTTTCATAACTTTAAACAGGGGACCCCTATGATTGACCAATCAGCTTTTCTTCATTGATCAGGAGCAGATTAGGAGCTGCTTAGAATCATCCCTTCCCTCCTGCCTCACACAGTATATAAAGTTACAGAGTAGAGAATATTCATCAAGTTCATGGCCAATATTCATCAAGTTTATGGTCATTCATTCATGGCATTCGAAAGGGCCATTTTCACTATAGCATTTTTCGCTTTGATTGGCGGTGAGTGGTGCAGCTTTCACTTGGTTTTAGAGTCCTTTGAGAAAACCGCACCACTCACGGCAAAACATAGCTGAAATTGCTGGAGTGGTACCGGGCTTGATAGTCCATGTCCTATAGTCCGTACTTACCTTCGACTCCAGAGCAGCACGTCCCTTTCTATGTCTAATCTGTCTGTCTTCTTGTGCCTGTGTTTCAGATCACACACCCCATTACTACAGCTTTTGTCACGGGGTCTCTCCATGACAATCGATGAAATGAACAGGATTGTCCCGGTGCTCTCTGTTTTCTGTTCAATGTTCTGCACTTCCATACTCACCTTACATGACGCTGAGTTCTTCGGAGAGAATGAAGGTAAACCCAAACTTTTCAGCTTGCAGTATCCCAATGAATTCCTTGAACAGTGGTGCAGTCTTGGTGCATTTTACCCGATGCTAAACTCTTGGCTTCTGTTGCAGATATTGGCACAAACATGCCATTCTCCATATCAGAGTTGGTTCCCATCAGTCGGACTCTCCGAGATGCGTGCCTGGGCATCATCGAACTCGCTCACCCGGATTCAAAACCTACCCTCACAGACGACTACAGGAAAGCATTCAAGAGTATCTGGGCCAATGATCAAGTGATGTCTCACCAAGATCTTCAAAACCAGACTGAAACTTGGGCTTATTTATTCAGGGTATGTGTGGTACTTACTATCTGTGATGACGTTCTGAGTTTGAATGCAGTGTTCCATCTGCCATTCTTCACTCTAGTTGAAGAAGGAAATGAACCGAGTGACAAATGAGAAATTACTATTTGGTAGATTTTCACCAGGATTTTCATGAAAGTCCATGTGTAATGATAAAAAAATGCAAAGTGACTAATCATTTTCAAAATCCAGGGGAAATCCTGAGATCGGACATAATGGGCTGATTTCACAAGGGTGTTTAAGACTTAGACAGGTGTAACTTCACTAAATGCATTTGATGAAGTTACATGCATCTAAGTCGTAAACACCCTTTGCGAAATCTGCCCAATGCATTCAAAATCAATTCTGTCTGAGCTTTCTCCGCAATGGCTTGGTAAAAAAATCGACATATCATACATCAGTTGATTTGTTGATTTCCAGTGGATTGCCTGCCTATGGACATGTATTGTCTGCAGAGTCAATGACCCCGTGTTTGCTTCTCAGTTCAACAGTGTCCTCATCATTACAGGTGACTGCACAGCTTGTCAAACAATTGTACACCAGAGACAGACGGAAGGGGTTCTGTCCTGAAGGTCACTGGTTATCGAATAGGGTCAACATACAAGCTGACAAGGTAAGCATTTCTGTTCGATTTTATTGAATCATGGGGTGGGGGGTTGTGTCAAAAGTGATTGTACAGAAGTACTTCAGTGGCGTTTGTTGTTCAGCAGTAACTTTTACATTATCTTTTCAGCCGTCACAACTGTACTCGGCAACCAACAGCGTATTTATCTACCGAAGATTTGGAGATCGGAGCATTCTGAACCGGAAACCAAACTTTAAGGTTGAAGATGAGGGTCCGCCGTTATCGACGACAGAAGCAAGAAACTTGACGATCTTGATGGAGTTACCATTTGTTGTGCCTTTCCATGAACGAGTTAAGGCAAGTTAATCCAGGTTTTTGGCTGTTCAAAACGACATGTGCTGTGACTTTCTGTCCACCAAATCCCTGACAACATGGAGTAAGATCCTCTCCACTTTCAAAATATTCTTTCAACTACTTATATTTTATCTGTTGCAGATCTTCCAGAAACTTCTGTTAAAAGACAAACAAGAAAACCAGAGTGAGCTGTACGACTTTGGTAGCGGTCATGCCATCAACATCTTGGTACGAAGGGCCTATCTCTATGAGGATGCATTCGACAAACTCTCTGTTGAAAATGGTAGGCAAGATTGTAACCATTGTAACCAGTTTCACAAACTCAATGCTGAAGGTTTCAGGAGAAGATGTAAAACTTTACAGGACATCCCATAGATATTTGGGTGACTTGCTGGTATTCAGTAACCAATGGTGATCAGTTTCATCTCCGATTTCAGAACCAAATCTGAAGCTGCGGATGCGGGTACAGCTGGTGAACTTTGCCGGTCTGGACGAGGCTGGTATTGACGGTGGTGGAGTTTTCAGGGAATTCTTGTCAGAACTTTTGAAAACAGCCTTTGATCCAAATCGGGGTTTCTTCAAGACGACAATGGATCGTGCAATGTACCCCAACCCTCACGCTGGTCTCATCATACCTGATTTCCGAGCGCATTATTTCTTCATGGGACGAATACTTGGCAAGGTAGGTCAAAGTGAGCCACAGAGGTTTCTGACTTGACGTAGTCAGGGCGTCACAGGTGTGAACCTGACTCTCATCGTGAGGGATCTGATTAGTCTCTTTCCTCAACTGCTTCAGCCCACCCAGGTGTTAAAAAGATAACTAGCTCGCAGGGATGACATCTGTGGACATGTAGCCCATAAGGGGTCATCTTGAACCAGAGCTCGGTCACATACTCCTCAGGGAGTTGAGGAAATCCTTTGATTGGCTAGGCTTGGGTGATTATATCATGTAGGCCTACTTGATCAACCCTTGGTACTTCATGAACTTCAGAAATTTTCTAAGTCCAAAAACTAGGCCCACAAAGGGAGGCCTAGTGTGAATGGTATAAAAGTCAGATCACTTTCGTGGCAAGTTCTCGGCCAAGTGCAGTACGGATTGATTTTGGGAGGGATCAATTTCTCAATGATCAATTTCACAATGCCGGCCATGGTTGGTCTTGAGGAGAACCAAAGAACCAAATGACTGAGTCCAAACCACAAAATGTGATGAATTTGCGAAACATGAATTACCCCTGGCCGGCCTTTGTGAAACTGATCAGTAGCGGCCTATTACAATCGATTCCTCCCAAAATCAATCCATAGTGCACTTGGTCAAGAACTTGCCACGAAAGTGATCCGACCTTTATACCATTTATCCTAGGCCTCCCTTTGTGAGCCTAGTTTTTGGACTTAGAAAACTTCCTGGGAAGACCAATAAACTGTGAACTTCCTGTATCTAGTTTAATTCCGTTACCTGTAGCAGGATGTAGACTACTGTTCAGGATGTTTCCAAACAAATTATCCTAGAACAATATCAGTTGTCTTGTTCTCCTATTGTCCCTGGGAAATTTATTTCGAAGACCTCTCTTGGACTTGTGTGTTGAATCAGACACTTTAGTCATGTATTCTACCGTTGATTGTTTGATCTCACCACATCATTTCTTCTCATTCAGGCTCTCTATGAGAACATGTTGGTCGAGTTACCCTTCGCTGCTTTCTTCCTGTCCAAGATCTTAAGTCGACAGAGTGGCGATGTAGATATACATCATCTGGCATCACTCGATCCTGAAGTTTATAAGTGAGTTTTACCTAATAAAGCATCTGTGGCCAACTCACGGCTAGAAGATTCTGGTTCAATAGACGTGAGGACAGTCATGCCTTAAGTTACACTCCCATTCACTTCCTCGGTAAAAATATGAACACTAATCTGAGACAGTAAAGCTGTATGCCAAGGGGACGGATGGTTTTCTCATCATTGATGTCATTTGCTTGGATTTTTCAGGAATCTCTTGTACTTAAAGAATTACGATGGGGATGTCTCTGACCTCGAGTTGGACTTCACGGTCACGAATAACATCCTTGGAGAAACAAAGGTATGTGCCCTTGAAGGCCTTTTCCATTAGAGCTGTTTCTACAGTTGCCATGCAATTTCCACAGGCATTGTCTTCATTCTTGTTGCAGTGCAAAAGTCAAGAGCGAAAACTAACAGCTAAGTTTATTCATTGTTATTCTTTTTCATAGCATGAAGAATTAAAACCTGGTGGAAGAGACATCATGGTCAACAACACCAATAGGATTGAATACATTCACAGGGTGGCAGATTACAGGCTCAACAAACAGGTATGTGTTGCTACTCCACTTGTGAGTTTCCTCATCCAGGTTGGCTCTCAGTGGGGAAATCGGTGTTAGTTTTCTTGTGGTTTATGCTGAGAGCAGTCACATGAACAACACCCATAATTTTTGGTTCACTAGAGTGACCATTATTTTCATCCTTGATTTTCTGTCACGGTTGATGTTCGCGGATTTTCTCAGCTGTAGTATAACCTTTTGAGCTGAAATTTGTAGGGTATGATTTTTGTATAATAAACCCGTGTCTGCGTGGTATTTGGCAAATATTGTGGCCTATTTTTTTAGATATTAGCAATTTGAGAGCTTGGAAGAGGCTATTTTTGGCCGTTTCCGCTCTAATTTCTGAAGAAGATATTTCATTCCCTTGATATGTAAATATAACAA
>NMRB01001233.1:48197-98472 GCA_002633025.1 Notospermus geniculatus
CCTGATTTATGAGCTTGACCAAAAAATAACATGATTATAATGAAATTTCATTGATAAAGCGATTCAGAATGTATAATACGTCCGTAAACTTCACATTTCTGGAGTCTTGTGATGGAAATGAGTGACGTCTTCAGTGATCCTGTAAGCTTGGCATTGGCCTCTTGATTGTGTCAGGAAGCTATCTCTCAGTTAGAGGCCATTAAGAGGACACTCAGATACTAACTATGCCATAAGATCTGCCTGGCTGAAGTTAAGGGAGTCTGCATAACCTGGTTTTCAGCCCACCAGACATTTTCTCAATTGGATTGGCATCATGTGACGGCCTGAGGTCTCAGATTTCAACCGTCGGGCCATTTTTTTCAAAACTTCAGTGAGAGTGCTGAGGATTATCATGCAGGTGGCATTGTTTACAGACCACAACTGAAAAATGATTTGAATGAGGATTTTATTCCCTGCCTTGGGACATCTGTCTGTGCAGGGTATGCACTAATCATATGAAGGATTATGAATGCTTATTGAATGAAAAAGAGTTATGTAGACATATGAAGGCATATTCCATTATTTTTCCCTTAAAGAAGGAAAAGAATTTGTCATCCAACTACCAATGCATCATGACAAATAAAGTTAAAACACAGTTCAGTGACTACTGCCCTTGAGGACAAAAGCTGGGGACATTTCCTTGTCATAAGCATGAAGCTTATTGGTGCATTCATGATTCAATGAATTTGAAGTTGAACAATGTGTGTAGTCCCCAATCCATTTACAATGCTGTACAAACAATTGCTTGTGCCAGACATTCCTTCATTCTTGGAACAAGGAATATGATTGGTGGAGAAATGATTATACTGATTGCTGTATTGTCCCCAGATTACAACACTGCAAACCCTTTTCCTTTAGAATCATATCACATGTTCCCATACCGTACACACAGTCTGATTCATTTTATTGCCTACATGCCATAAATTCCTTTGAAAACACAATATTCATTTTATTCAATAATGAACAATTTTGCACGTTTTGTTGATTAACTTTAATTCCTGAATTGACATCCCAAAATACATATGTGCATGGAATGCTTTTATAACGTGTTCATTCTGAAAATTTCAACTATCAGCTGCACAATTGAAGAAAAAGGAGCCATATGATTCTGGGGCTAAATCTGGCAACTTCAAATTTGGGCACTAATAACATCAACTTTTTTTCAGAAATTATTTTGCCTTGGACAATATCGAGTTTAGGAGTTGTTTCACGGATGTCACGTGCCATGCCAGAGTTAGCCTGCTTCAAATAATGCTCACAGGAATTGCTCAAGCAAACATATCATGGGGGAGATTGCCCTTGGACCTGAAAAACAAACAATGCAAAGGAACTGAAATAGGAAAGGGAAAGTGTGTTGTTGTTTGACTTGGCAATGAAGAAAACTCAATTAGAAATATTTGATGCCTCAAGATGATTAATTGTGTTTACCAAGATGAGAAATGAGAAATTGCAAGATAATTGCCTGCTAGTGATAGCCTGATGCCACACTGGAATGAATAAATCATTGTTTACTAGGACCAGAGGGAGTGAAATTCAAGGAGTTATAACGGAAGGACCATTTCGCCTGTTAGCCAGGTCCCAATGGCCAAGCATTGAGTGAACTGGTATACTATACATTCTGTCGCTCACTGGGAATTGGAATAGACTTGTACTTTGAATATCCTTGGAGGAAATATTCAGTATAATTCCTCAAAGGAATATCTCAATATGCCTGACATATTGTTGTGTTGGTCTTTTTGCATACCATTTAGGATTCAGAGTTATTGTCCTGAGGTTAACAGGGGTTCTTGCGCTTGCTAAGATAATTGTTCGCCTGCGAGAGGATGATTGCCCACTGGTTGAATATCAAACATTATAAGTTCCAAAATAAAGGAATTAAGATTGAAGGAACAGCTGTGGATGAAACATGTAATCACATTTCTTGATTGTCCTCAGTGATTTATGGGAAAAAATAACTATACTCAGACCGTAAAAACACCATATTGAAGCTGATGAATATTAATGTACCATTAGAGCTATCAGGGAGGGTGGATGAAGGATACCCTATTCAAATTTCGTGTGTGCCATCTTTTCACACTCGCCTGACACACTTTTCACTCACCCCATCAAAAAGATCTGGGGGCCGTGTAAATCACTCTCATAAAGGAGACAAATAACAGGAAGTTCTTTCATGACCCAGCTCCCCGGTGGTGATGCTGAAATGAGCCATCTTGAATGCAACCCTAGCTACCCTCACACCCAGGGTGCCAGACCATCATGTGCCGAGCTTGTATTCCTTGAGAACAGCAACAGGTTCTGATTAATCCTGTAAAAGCCTAAGCTCAATTAATCCACCCAAAGTTGTTTTAGGCCAAAGTAACTTGTTTTGATAAGAAACAAGTTAAAGAATCAAAGGAATGATTACCATTATTGTTTTATTGACACAAAAACAATGAAGTTGATGTTGACTGGCTGCAAGAAAACGTTTGAAATGTCCACAACTTTGGCACCTTGTGGGAAATCCATCTGATCTTTATCCTCTTGTTCACAGCTACCTTTGCAGACTTTTCAGTTGGGAACCTGACAACCCTAGTTTTCCTCTGACTCAATGTGTATACGGTACCTTGCATTTGGGCCTGAAATGGACAATTCATCAGTTCATGAGTTGGTGTTTAGTTAATAATCACCATGCAGTTCAGGCTGGGAGAGCAAGGGGCAGCACAATAGTGTGTTACATTTCTGAATTTGATGCACTGATGCATAAATCAATTACCCAATACTAATTGATTTAAAATTGGTTTAGCAAAAAGATCACAAGAGCACCTGCAGGTAATTTCACAGATGAAAAATCATCAGGTTCTGACCTGAAGAAAACAAGCGGTCAGCTTGTCCTATTGTTTCTTAGTGTTGGTAACTAAATTGCAGGATGGCTGCAACTGACAGTGATCAACAGTCATCATTGAGTGACCATCCAGTTCAGTGGGGTTGTCACTCCTCAGACAGGAATCCACCGAGTAATTAGTGTCATGCGGATCACATTTTGTTGTATGTTTCATTTGGTCACCAATAAACGGATACCTACCAATTTAATTGTTGTGGAGTTCACAAGATGAACCTGAGTAACCAAACTGTGATTGTGTAGGCCTACTGCTACCATCTGAAGCTAGGCTGTATTCCAAGAATGATGACAGATCTGCAATGGAAACGAAATTAAGGTTTAGATCTGAACTATTGCACCTTTTAGGACAGGCACAGTTTTTCAGACCTCTGTGTTAGCATCAAATGTTGTTATGGCCACAAAGTAAAGTAAAGTAAGCTTTATTTTAGGTCGGAAATTAATGAACAAGTATAACAAGGTGCTAGTATGGCTTTTCATCCAAAGCATTGGGAGAAATTGTTGTTATTGAACAACGGGGAACTGGTATCACATTTTGAATGACATTGGCCTTGAAAGTCCTTCAAAGGACAACACAGACATTAATTCTGTTCAGCTTGCAGTTGACTTGCTTCAGCCTGTCAATCACAGATGGCAGCACCTTGGCTTCGCCTTGGTAACACTCCAACAAACTGACAAACTGATTTTGAAGACTCAACAAATCTATCTACTGTTCTGACAGACCTGCAAGTCTGAATAGGTAGCCAACTGGTATGCAGGCACGTCACATGATAGTTCCATATTACGCTTCCCTGCTTCTACAGAGATCGCCCAGAGCACATTCATTGGATGTGACTGAATACTGATGACTTATGAGAGTGGCTAGATCATGGCATCTCCACCATCCGCAAAGCCCCCTAGGCCATGATCAACCCACGTCGCTAATGTCAATATTCATAAACCAGACACGGGATCGATACAAACGTCTTCAGAGACGTCATTCTCGAGCACCAATCTACCTCTTAGAGAAAACGGCGGTCAGCGGTTACATCTTTGGTATCTGTTTCCTTATCACACTCCATATTTGCCTGTTGGGATTAGCTATCTTGTCACTAAGATTGGCAGCGCTTCGAGCGAGTGATATCTGCAATGGAGCCTGTGATAAAAAGATTAGACAGGAGCACATAATGAGAAAATGATCACCTCACGAAGAAAAGAACAAAACATAATGAGAAGTTGTGCTACGGACATGGAAATAAGAAATACAAGTATTGTTGATGCTGTTTTGGATGAGTACCCTGCAAATGTCAGGGGTAAAAAAAGTACTGGATGAACCATCATTAGGAGTGCAGGAGAGATTAAGGGTGGTGCATACCTGAACAAGAATGTCCCTTCCACCCACGTTTTGAACTAGTACTTCTGTTCATTCTACCTGGTTACATCTTTATTGTCAAAGAGAATGTCTCCACAGTACATACACTTCTGCTTCGATATACTTCTCCACCCAGAAATTAGCTCTCGACTTTTATGCCCAGTAAACACAAACGCTTTGTCATGAAAGTGATTTTATTGTCTGTTTCTGCTTTGTATTATTCTATATTCCACACAGAGACAAGGTTTTGAAGACAAGGTACAAAGCACAATGCGTATGATTTCATAGGTTTCTGTGAATGATTCTAGAAATGAGAGAGAGAGAGAGAGAGAAAGTGATGAAAAGTTGATACATATTTGTGAGAACTACTTTGGATTTTTCATCAGAATACCCACACCACTACAACCACAGAGACAATAAAGGAAACAAGCTGCACCAGCTCTTTCTTGACTAACTTTCGTGACTTCTGAACATTCTATTCAACAGCTGCCAAAATAAACCACAACTGTGTCCTCCCACTTTCATCCCACTGATCCACAAGCTTGCCTTTTGGGCATCTTGCTAGTCCCCACTGATTGGGCCGGGAACTGAAACAGACACGACTCTTTGAATATTGCAACAGGCAGGTCCCTTGTGTTAAACAAAATACACTATTTCCCCGCTTGATAATAAATTCATGAGCATCCTGATTAACAGATCACAGACAAACGTAATTGATTTGTTGTTATTATCGCAGCTACTCGGTTTGGTCATTTTGACCATGTTTAATTTCCTGGTAATCAAGTTGGTGTCAAGAGACAGAGAAGTGTGATTATCAAATGATGGACGGCTGTTCAATGGAGCTGCACGGTTGGTATTACGGTAACGGTAAGTATGACCTTGAGAAGTCGGAGGTCATGTTCAAATTCGACCAGCATCACAAGTGTGATAGAGTAGGCACGTGTCAGCTCAAGATATAGAGATTGGAGGTACCAAGTTCGATTAGCATCAGAATAGCAGCAGAGTATTTAAAGGTCCACTGTATTCCTTCCCTATCCTGCGCTAAACATACCCGGGTTAAGGGAGACCTCTGCTGAGAATGTTGTTGAACTACCACTTATCAACCTTGCCCCATGTAGAGCAACTCTCGTTCCTAGCGTATCCACGTATGCATTGCATCGTAATCATTCCAACACTGGGGCGAACAGACAAACAACAGTATTGGAGTATGATGCAATCACCACCGGTGGCACCGACTGTTGACAAAAAGTGGCAATACTGTGGCCCTTTAAGTTCAAGAACGCAGAGGTACCCGGTACCTTACTAAGTTGAAAATTCAAACAACACGAGATGATGTTCCTGATGCTGCAGTTGTGCTGTGTACTTTAATGACTTGGAATTATTTTGAGGAAGGTTACAACCAAAGGTGACCAGGCATCCCAATCAGGAATGCACTTCAAGTAGCTCAGCCCAAGACGTGAGCTAATCCACTTTGACTGGGTCATTATGACTCTCTGATTAGGCATACCTTTCCGTCATCGAGCAAAGACCACCAAGCCGTCAGATCATCTGCTATAGAATAAAACCGTGACCTTTGACTTTTGATTGATAACTGTCGAATAATTAGATTTCGTGCGATGAATGTTGCCACGAGATTGATTGCATCTTTGGCCTTTCCGACCGTACTTACCAAGTTCCTTGAGTCTGACATTTACCTCATCCCCGTCTTGTCCATTTTGCCTTGATTACCATGTCATCCAGTGATATTCAGACTATCTCATCGAAGTCCCTGTTGACCTGTGAAACAAGTTCAAAGGGTTGAGTTTTATCGATTGTAAATCAAGTGGAAGAGTGGAGTACAAATGAGATGAGGTTATTTCAATACATTTCGTGTTGAACAAGGGGTGGAAAGGAATCATTCCATTAAAATGCAAACAATGTTAAGTTCTTGCATGTCAATTAATGTCCTAGCCTAGAATGTAGATATTTGGCCATTTCATCTCGTATCTGATTTTAAGGCATTTCTCCCTGTGAAAGTTTTCTCGTGCTAGCTGGCTCTTGGGGAAACAGCCTTAGAAAACTTCGGTCAGTGATTTTATTGTTAGAATGGTAAACTGCCCATTAAGGGCCAACTCGCACGGGAAACCTCCCCAGGTGGAGGAGCACACCAAGACTTCCACTACGCATATTTCTTTTCTGCCGATATCATGACAGGTTGAACTTTCAAGAGTTTGGAAAGGCATACAAATATGACCTGAAGTAGCTGACATTGTGAGACTCCATTTCCAGAAACTGTCCTTATAGCAACTTCCGTTATTTTACCAAGAAAGATGCCTGTTACCGATAACAGGTTGAAGTGGGAGTCCTCAAATTGGGCCCAGATTCCAATCCCTCCATCTTGAAATGACATTTCTGTCCTATCTCTGGATATTGCATCCTCCCCTAATCAATAAAGGCCAACAGAAGCGATCACTCATTCTGGCTCAAGCTGCAGTATGTTCACACAATCACTGGAATCATTGGCGCTTGCCTCTAGCATTCAAATGGTTGGTTGCCATGGCAATCGAGGAATTCCTCTTAGGGACAAGGGCACAGGGCAGCACCTACCCCTTTTCAATAGTGGTGTCATCAAACTGACGGACATTCCAGCAGACGTCCATTGGTCATGTGACCATAGTCAGTCTCGCATTCCATCAGTGTAATCTGCAAACTTCACGAATACCTTCGGCCGAAAATTTTAAATTCTCTCCCAAAGATAATCACTCTTTCAAAACATAATTTCATCAAACCTGAAAATTGTGTTCCTCAGATGATTGTTATTTCAAAACATAATTGCCTCAAAGTCATTTTTCCACTAATTTTTACTATCTCGCCAGAAATGATGTAATTTACATAACAAATTGTGCAATAAAATGTCACCGTATTACTTTTTATATCTTGAAAAGCAATGTATAGCAAAATTTACTGACAGTTCAAGAAATAATAAAATTGCTGCTTTGAGAAGGTGTCAAAATGGTTGCTATGACAACAACGGAGTTTGGGAAATGATATCTTTCATTATGATAAGTGTCTAAACCTATCCCAGTGGTAAACAATGGGGAATTCATAACAAATATATTCACAAAACGCTTACTGCTTTAAGAACTCCATAAGATGTGTGGGAGGTGCTATGTCTTAAGAAAAGTACATTTTCATGTTGTGTCCTGGTGTAAGGATTTAGTCACCAAGGATACTACTCTGTCATGAGATGGTGTAGGTGTAGGTTTTGGGACTGTAAAAAAACAAAACCTTAATTTGCTTCACCACAGTCCCTGAAAGGTGGGTGTGTGGTGTGAACAAACAACTCTATCAAGGATGTCCAAATATGTGGGAGGACAGACTGCATAAAAATAGAAATGTTGGTATATCCTGGAAGGACATTTGCCCTTTGGCTTTTAGATACTGAAGGTGGGCTGTCTAGACCATTAGACTGATGGCGTATCTGGTGAACACAGTCTGATTCACCATGGTGAATAAGGAAGAGCCGACCAGCTCAGACAGGAACGTGATGGGCCGAACAGATCGATACGGAGTTCATAGGAATCAGGAACCACTCAATGACGTCCATCAGCTCTAAGTGAGGGGATTCTCTGTAGTGATTGCCTCTCAACTGAATACAACATGTTTGGTCAAGGATTCCTTTGCCATCGAAGATTGCTCATCAGGGGTTGCTCATGTTTGTCATCTGGGCCAAGTTGTCAGAATCTACATTTAGTTGGCCTTTTCAGATTTAGATTTAGCATTATAGCTTCATCTTGGAGTTGTCTCCTGCAGTTATGTCCTTCTGTTTGATTCATTATAACGCCAAGAGAGAAGCACCAGAAACATCAACATCAAAACCTGTCATCACTAAAGTTCAGGTTCCTGACCACTGAGACTATGAGTTCAGTGCCTGGTCATCGACTGCAGTGTCTCAGACAAGAAGTCAAGAGCTATATCTTAAGGAAAAGCAAGTGGTATCACCCATTGGAGAGTGGTTTCTTTAGGTACCAACTCCATGTGAGGTTTCCACACAAGTAGGTTCTGTACGGGCAACTCCGCCTTGGAAAACTGTCACCAGTCATTTTTGTCATCGGTCTCAGTGTGACAGAGAAACTAACAATGGTGAACTGAACATTGTGAGAGCCAACTTGGGCCAGAAAAGCGCCTCTAGAAGGAGGGTCTACAGACATGGCTCTGCCAGACAGATGGCCTCCAGTTCCAATAACAACCAGTTTCTGCCATTACCGATTGAGTCATACGATGACGGGTTCATCATTCTAACATTGTTCCCCTTAACTAGCTCCCTCAACAGAAGCTTGGAAGATCGATTTTCCCGTACTGTACGAGGGACGACGAATTGCATCATCATCATGTACCTGAAGCCTTCCCTCATCATGAAATCTATTTGCATTCCCCTTATGACTAAGAATGACATCACCATTTCATCACTGAGTTGCCAAATAAGCACCTGAAGTCCTCTTGATTTTTGTCCATCAGATATTTGCTGGACATCTGGCCATTTCAAGGTTGGCATCAATGGAGAATACAGCCTGACATACATCTTTAGCAACTTTTCATCAATTCATGTTCAGGAAGTTCCACTTCAAAAACAGAAAGCACTACATTTATGGATGGACTTAGGCATGACATCACAACACTGATTTCCAACGTGACTAACAAGGTTTTGCCCCCAACTACGCTTGCAAAAAAACTTCCCCACTGCTCAGCTCGATGAGAAGAACTTATTGGGAAACCATACAAATGGCAAAAAACCCTAAGATTTACCCACAGCAATCAAGGATCAAGTGAATTTTGGTGGTGGTGTTATGTAGGTGTCGTCTTTAGTGTAGACACATTTTTTTTGAGAACTTCAAACTCAAAAACTTCAAGTAATGGCAAAAATTTTCAACTTGGAAGATCCAAAGTTGTTGGTATTGATTTGTTGACCAATATTTTACAATGATGACATTGCCAGACTTGCATTCACATGCTGTATCTAGTACAGTCACTACTTAATCAAAATTACAGCCTCGACGGTGTTTCACATTGATATATATTGACCGAGACTTCATACGGAAGACAGTATCGCTTGCACAACAGCGAGTGTTGAGTTGGTGCAGCGCATTTGGAGCAATAATTTCCCCAACTGTGGACTGAATAGGCTTAGGATTATTGGATCTGCAGCCGATTTAATGACGCGATGAGTATCTGGTAAGTGTGAATTTGTCCGATGGGAATCCATGGTCAATATTTGACTAATCTATTCGATCGAAATCTAATTTGAACAGCTATTCATAAAAACTTAGATACCGCAGTTTCTGTATTTGTATTTGTCTGTGTGCACTGTATCTGGAAAATGTAACGCATGTAATCAAATGTTTGCCTACCAAGCCGAAGACCCTGACATCATCTATAGAAGAACAGGGCCCGGTTGTGCAGAGCACCGATAGTTCCCAAATGGCCTACAAGAGTTTTATTGTACTTTATTTGAAGAGGAGCAGGTTCACTACATAACTGAAATGCTTTACATGTAAATATTGGATCAAATCTTCATTGTTCCAAATATCTGTCCAAATCATCATACATGTAGCTATCGATGTTGTTGAAGTATGAAGACTAGTCCAGTTATGATCACCCACTGCAAGGATGGAAGGGGGTTATGGATAATGTGGTGATGCTGCATAATCCTTCGTACCATGGAAGCAGCCCATAGATGTTGAAAGGGGAAATTAAGGGGTTATTTTTCCTGCAACTAAATGATCAGATAATAATTTATCTTCTTTCATTAGGTTATCCAGAAATAAGAAGATTTCCTTTGATTACTCCTAATTGCATTTGCTAATTGCTTCAGCTAATTGCAAGGATGATGATGGATGAAGCGGCAGGTCTATCTTCTCCACAATGTGCTCCATAGGGGGATGCCATGTGACAATTGCCAATGATTTATAGGGAAGGGGAGATGATTGTGTGGCAAGAAAGCCATGAGGGGCAAATGATTACAATCCTCTAAGACATCTTATCTTCAAAAACAAATGTACCAACTCTTCACTCAATACATGCAAGATGACTTCTCTGGTAATCAAGGGAGGGTAGGGCCATTAGTTCATTCAGAAAGAAGATAGCATATATCCTTGAGCCCCTGCATTACCCCATTTCTGTATATAATGCTGTGATGTTTGACTGCCTACATATGCACCACTTTCAACATTGGCTTAGAAAAAACCAGTGTGGACTGGCTGCTCAGTCTGCCACATTGCCAAAGCAAAAACCAGTAACAAACACAAATGCCGTCTTGATCCTCCTTCAATAGCCGATGATGTTTCTTGATCACTTTAGATTGGTAATTAGAAATGGAATCAGAATTCAAATGCAGTAATCGGAGACAAATCATGAGGTCATATGACAGAATGTGGCAGCACATCTACACATCGATTATATTGACATGTTCCGTTGATTTTTTTAAAGATGTCAGCAGGAGACAGAATTGACAGAGATCAGATTCTGCTAATTGTGCCGAGGTGAAGTTTCTATCGAGTTGTACACGAAGACTGTATTGAGTTGTTGGGGAAGATTGTATTGAGTTGTACACGAAGACTGTATTGAGTTGTTGGTGAAGATTCTATTGAGTTGTACACGAAGACTGTATTGAGTTGTTAATGAAGATTGTATTGAATAGGAGCAGTCAGCCGCGTGTATTGTCAAAAGATGGCAGCAAAGTTCTAGCAGACCAATACGCAGCAAAATCCACGTGATTGGTGCTCAATCAAGAATGAATGGGTCCGCTATATGCATTGAATTGGGCCGTAGTGACACCTACTGGTCAACTCACTGACAGCTCCTATTGTACATGAAGATTGTATTGAGTTGTTCATGAAGATTGTTCTGAGTTGTTGGTGAAGACTGTATTGAGTTGTTGCTGAAGATTGTATTGAGTGAAGATTGTAGTATTGAGTTGTTGGTGAAGATTGTAGTATTGAGTTGTTGGTGAAGATTGTGTTGAGTTGTTGGTGAAGATTGTATTGAGTTGTTGGTGAAGATTGTGTTGAGTTGTTGGTGAAGATTGTACTGAGTTGTTGGTGAAGATAGTATTAAGTTGTTGGTGACAAATGTATTGATTTGTTGGTAAAGATTTTATTGGCTTGTTGGTGAAGATTGCATTGAGCTGTTGGTGAAGATTGTATTGAGTTGTTGGTGAAGATTGTATTGAATTGTTGGTGAAGATTGTATTGATTTGTTTGTGAAGATTGTATAGATGGATATTCAATGACGTCATCACCTGATGTAAACATGCTGCGTGCGCAAACTGGCGCCCTGTTCCACCAATGACGTTACGTCATTTGATGTGCACACGCAAACTGGCGCTGTTGATGACGTCATTTTGTATACAAAAACAGCAGAATGCAACCCGTCTATTGAGCTGTTGGTGAAGATTGTATTGAGTTGAAAATGAGAAATAGTAAATCATAACTCAGCTTGTGGATCACGCTGCATTAACCAATGAGTTAGGTAGACGCCAGTTGACAACACCGCTTCCACCACCAATGAAAAGAATTTGTCACTCATGCAGTACGGATCATCGTCACTGTATCGTTGATGACTCAGGGTGGCTGGTCACCAAGAGAACTGGCCGCCCACACAAAGGTGAAAAAGAAGGTTTTTATAGCAGAATGCACCCCTCCGGTTAGGATGGTGACTGCTCACTAATGGAAAACTGACATGGAGCATTACAGAGATGGGGTGATGGCATATTGGTAACATTGGGCATCTGCCACTTATGAGGTTTTTGGTTTGGTTCCCCAATTATCTCATCCATTCTTCATGCTGATAGCAACTGTGTGCTGAAATTTACCATCAGCTGGTTTCCTCCAACATTACATGACTGGTTCAATATTGTCAACAGAATCAGTCGTGCCATTTATGCTCAGCACTCGATTCAATTTTTCTGGTATGAATCTGTTTTGCTGTGGTAACCAGATTGGTTAAATTGATAGGAAGAATAAAAATCTATGAATAGTGATGAGAAGGAATAATATTTTTGGTCTTCATCCCTGAGGCTTATGGATCCGACACAGGAGTAAGCAGATTACAGTGTTCAGGATTACTGTTAGTGTCTAAAAACATCAAGAGACAGGCGAATGATGTCAAACTGACCCTTCAAATGCCTGTCTTGATCTCCCAGCTGTTTAGTTTTCAACAGGTGGTGACATGAAGTAGGCACACCAGGTGGTATGGTCTATTGATGCACAGGGAAAAGACACGGCAGTTTCTCATTACATTTCCCTTCTATCTCACTTTGAAAGCTTGTACATGTACTTATCTCAGAAAAACCAAATTTGACACATTAGAAAAGCCATGAAAGATTACACATTCCCACAGAAACTTATCAAATGATTCACCCTTTTGAGCATCGATGCTCTCTTCAAGAAAGAAGCAAAAGAGGCATATATTGGAAAAAGAACAAGTTTTTCACCATGGCAATCCTACCCTATAACCTTTATACGATGTATATGATACTGGCTATCTTCGTGCCTCCTCCTTACCTATCTCCTTTGAAGGTTTCTCTCCCTCTTGTGTGGATTCTTCACCATGAATAATCATGGAGTTGAGTCTTTTTCATCAGGTTTGCTATCGGAATGTCACTCTGACAACAATGGACCCGCGGCGACTCCCTTAAGAAAAACTGGACTGTTCGCTCTTCTTTAGGTTCTTCTTTTGATATTGTCACAAATACGTGCAGTGGATACTCTAGTTGTCCATCTCGTTTTGTTGAATTCTGTAACGAAAGCATGAACTGTCCTTAATTAAATGTTTGAAGGGTGATTCTTGAGAGAACATCCTCCCACAGCAGGGGTTTTTACCTCACTCCTCTTCATCCACTCATCCACTGTGCGAGTGTACGAAGAGGAGTGAGACCAAAGCCTTGCTATGGGAGGATGTCAGAGAAAGACCACCAGCTACATGACTGGAGGTTATCTGAGCCAGTTTTTAGGTTTTGCTCACAAAGTCACAAGGCGCATAAAGTATGTCATTCCAACATTATTCTTGAAGTGATGGTGAAGCTTCTTTGAATTGCTGAGTATGCTATAAATTACATGGAGAACAGGTAGACTTGGGTGACCAACGATAATGGACACAGCTGGCTGTTGAACCCACAACATCACTGGTGACAACTGTCAATCCTTCCACTACACCTCTTGGATATTTATAGCACCAGCAGGAATCTGCCTCCAAGCTTGTTATCCTGTCTCATCATATGAAGCCAATCTTCCCCTGTCGACATGGCCTAATGATTTGTAAGCTGCACTGGGTCTTCTCCCTCCATAAGTCATCCGTCCCCAAATACCTCCACAGTACACGCAACTGGAGCCTCATTACCTTGGCCGAGTAAATGCACCAAGATATGTGGCCTTTTGATGGAGATGCTTTCCTCTTACCAAAGGACATCATTATCACCTCCTATGATCTCTAATTGCCAATGTAAATGGCTGACAAATATCTTTAATTGAAGATCACTGGGGCTCATTAACTTTTGGTGGAATATTTTATGGTATGGCTGAGTTTTTCTGCTGACGCCATGTCACGGTGTCTTTGACTGATGCTTTGAGCGACTTGTTGAGATGCGTTTCTTCAGAGACTGTGAAGATGTCGTCAAATGCAGTGCTCTCAACTGTGAAGGATTAAGTGGGCGCATTTTAGATTTCTTCAGTGAATTTCAAAATTTCAGCACCAGAAAATTTCACTTGATAGAATTAAAGGTTGGCAATATATCCTGAAGTCATACGATGGATTTGGCTGTATATTTATTCTCCTACCACTGGTTTCCTCTAAGATCAAATAAATATCATCAAAAGCATATTATCTGCAACAAATATTGAAATGAGGATGAAAAACTACATTTACCCATGTCTACCACCTTGGTGTAGCCAAACATCTAGATTATAATATCCAACATTATTCATAATACAGTATGTAATCACCTGCCTCCACTTTTATTGTCAGAAGACTTAAAAAGTAGCAGGTACTTTACACATATTACTCTCAACACTGTTCTATCGATTGGTAACAACCTTGTCCTCTCTGAACCAGGTTAATGAACAGGTTGGTAGAAATATGAATTGATTTCAAGGATGTGTGTATTAAGAAAATGAGGTGAAGTGTGCTTTGTATGACAAGGTGATGTGTTGGATCTGGGAAATTATGAGAAAATAGATGTACCCGGTATGTGTTACGGTTTTTTTTTCATGGGCATCCATGCCCTGCAGAGGAAGTTCTCATTTACATTTTTGTTTTCATGGGAATCCATCCCTGCAGAGGAAGTTCTCATTTACATCTCAGCTTTCTTCCAAATTCACTTGGGAGGCACAAAATGCAGGCAGTTCTTTCAGCAGAGCAGAAAGGATGCTGACACCTGAACTTCAGTGAAAAGTCAACCTTGCTTGTTCTTGTAAGTAAAAGCTTCCAACCCCTTAAGCAGGCCATCGACTTTAGTTTCCGTCTTTTTCCTGGAGCAACTGACAGACATCCATGCGATAACAAATCGGAAGAAAACAAAACAGCATAACAGTTTCCTCCAGGTTATAAATTGAGTTCACGCTTACATCAAAATGAATATACCCCACCTCTTGTCTAGACTATCAGAAACAGTTTCTGATCTTTGAGAACACATAAAGAATTTCATAAGAAACCTTTTAATAATTTCTTGTAAGATGAAGATGATATACGACTAAAATCTTCAACAGAAAATTTCCCTCTATGATCTCATCTTTGATGTTGTTCATGAAGTGTGAGACGACTATTTCTTAATCTTGAGTTTTGAAACTCTGCAATATGAATTTCCCCGCGGCTGTTGGAAAGATGATCGATTTCCTTTCACCCTGACCTTGTGTTTTAACTCGTGCCGAGTGTGAAACTTCGATGAAGCAAGAAAGATTTGGCAAGTCGGAGAGAACACTGGTTTCTACATGACGTGATTACGATAGGCATAACACCTATTGTCCTTTTGCTGAAATATCTGGTTTGAGTGCATTACGGATCATGATTTAGCAGTCCATTGAGAATTAAACAACTGGTCAGATAGTAAGTGCTGTAAAACCCCACAAAGATCTGGTTAAGAGTAAAGTTGTGAATTCATGTCGAGTGTGTGAAGCTATAAAGACGAATAGCATGCGTTTCGATTCCTCATTATGATCACAAAGGATATTGTTTGTTTCTTATGGTATTCAAATAAAATGGAAATTTCATCATGGATTCATCTTTTCATAACCGGCTCTTGTTTCACATGGATTGACTGCTTCAAAAGATACAAGCCTTTCCATCAATCTCACTCTATTTCACACTATAAAACTCAATAGAACCACATACCTCCCTGTGGTGATGTCATCACAGCATCTCAAGCCAAGTTAAGATGGAACGACTCTTCAAGTTGATCAAGCTTCTATCTTCGAAATGATCATTACTGGAAGCATTACTTTGGTTTCTAAAGGTTTTCATTAAGTTACCACTTAGAATGTGCAGGATCATTATCACAGGCACTTTGCTACTTGGTGATAACAGCTATTGCAAGATTCCTAACTGCAACTTTTGCCCTTTGGTACAATCCAGATTCCTCCCTCTTGAATGAATATCAAATCAAAAGTCAAGTGCCAAATATGGCATTAGCTGTGGTGAATTTGATGTATAGCAGGGGGAAACCGGAGTGACAGAAAGCTACACTGTCAAAGAGAGCAGCCTTCTCTATCACATGAGGCATCAGTGTTTCCTCCAGAGGGGTACTAAGGGTACTACGCTAGTACCCTCAAAGGAACAGAAAAGGGTCATTTTCTTAATTTCATGGTGTTTTTGCTGATTTTGAAGAAATTAGTACCCTCAAAAAAAATTTTTGCAGAAACCCTGAGCATGGGTCCAACTGGGGATTGAACTCAGAACATCAGAGGTGACACACACCGATGTTTACTCTGCACCACTCTGACAGCCAGAATCGTGGGATTCTCCTGCAAGGGACTGAGGAGTGGTGAAACAGTCAGTGGTCGAGCATCCATAATATAGAGAATAACCTTTCTGATAGCAAACTCAGCATTGAAAGGGTTATTCAACCAGTGGTGTTAGAAATATCCATGTCATTTATTTAATAACTTGCTGATTGTTTCCTGTCAGCATTGTATAATCGTTGACGTCACATCGTGGCTCAATCTCACGGTGCGATAGGAGCTCACAATCCAACCGATCAATCAATAATGTTTAAAAAGACAGCCGAATTATTCAGATTAAGGTTCCCGTGTATTCCAGTGCTAGAAAATGTGGGAAGTATTGATCTGGAGTCAGATCGCACGACGACAGTATGCCGCTCGGAAGTTGCAACGGGGACCTGCATGAGAATGATTGAACTCTGTGTTGTAATAACAGAGAGGACAACATCACGGACTGAATTTGATTTGTAGGAGATTAACGAATCTTTCATCAGATGAAACGTTTGTTGGATTATTGTTTAGGTTATTTGTCCGTCGAGCAGACAATTTCCTGTCGGGGATGTTGGAGTGGTTGTATTTGTCATTGTTCTTCAGACTGGATGCTGGCTTATAATCGTAGTTAGGCTGTCTTCAGGAGAAGATGTGTTCAAGGCTTTGCCGTGTCTGATTTTCTTTGCTACTCACTGCCATGTTCAGAGGAGTAATTCATTTCCCGTTTTCTATTCATTTCATTGGAACTTCTTATTACTGGTGACAGGTCACAAGATTCCTCGTGTCTCCTGGTCATGGTATTCATTTATACATGATTTCTCTCTCTCCATGTTAGATATTTCTCTCTGAAAATCTCTCAATCATATTTTCAGGGTGTTGTGATCACATGATGGCCTCCAGCCACCAAGACTGTTGATATGGCCGATAGTCCAAAAAGCAAGAAAAAATCTGACCGAGATGACGCAAAAGGGAGTAGTCCACGAGGAGGGCGACAGTTGTCGGTGGAGAGAGATGAGAGCCCAAAGGCAAAAAAGTCAAACACTGAGGAAAAGTCAAAGTGGAGTTTACCAAGTTTACCAAGCTTCCTGCCAGAGAGCCCAAAGAACCGTAAATCTCCAGCCTCAGCAACGGAAGAGAGATCAGTATTCAGCCTTTTGGGGAGTCCGAAAATTAGGAAATCGTACAGTGAGGATCGGAATCAGATGGGTGGGTCCGAGAGTCCAAAAAATAAGTCCGAGAGTCCAAAGAACAAAAAGCATGATGATAGACCTCGGTTTAGTTTGTTAGACAGTCCGAAGGTGAAGAAAGGTTCTTTTGATGAGACTAGGACAAAAAGTTCTGATAACCAACGAAGTCCAAAGAATAAGAAAATTTCATTGGATGAAACCAAGTCAAAAGGTTCGGAGAGTCCGAAGCTTCGTAAAGCATCGGATGAAAGGTGGCGCTTTACATTGTTGGATAGTCCAAAGAAAGCGGGATCGTTTGAAAAGGATACTGAGAGAACGAAGTCTTTGTCTTCGATATCAAGTCCAAAGTTAAAGAAGCCATCAGATAAATATGGTAAGTCATTTTATTATCATAATGTTTACAGAATTCATCAGTTGTTAGAAATAGTCGTTTGTCACATGGTTTGTGTTTTGGGGCTAAAACTCGATGGTAGGGTTAACCACATCAACATGTTAACCCTGCGAGGTTGTGAGGCCAGGTATGGTCTTCATACCCCCAAGATAAAAATCACGGGTAGCACGGCATGGCTTCTGTTTAGTCCTACGCCTACCCGAAGATAAGAATTGAGTGCAGGGTTAACCACATCAGTGTTCACTCAGTGTTTACCCCGAACTGAAGGAAATTCTTCTGACCCTAATGGCCTCGTCGTGCTCATTACTCTCTTATGACAAGGCAAGTTAATGGATTACAAACGTCATTTCAACACTTATGGGAATAGTCATTTCCGATAGTGCTGCCACAACGGGTCACTCTCACTCTGACTCATAAGAGGGGCATGTAACAGTTGCTGCAGTCGCTTAGAGGGCATTTTGCATGAAGAACTGTTACATGATTATTCGTATTAACATATATCACTCTATTGTGTCAGTAATGTCCAAATAAGGTCCATAGGTTTTAGACTGATTACAAAATTTCCAATGGATCCTTAAAATGGCAGCAATGGTTGTGGAAGTGAAATCAAGTGAAACCAAAGCATTTCAATTATTGATGTAGCAGTTGATGCAGGAACTGAGTACAATTACAGGGCATGAAGCTGGATGTGCCATGGTCATTTCAGAAGGAGCACTGCAATGATGTTTTTTTCTCTGTAGTTGCCATTATTTTATATAAAAGTCGGGCCCCCTTTCTCTATCTACCATCAGGATTCACCGTCACCATCTGACCTTTCTTGTTGAAGAAGACAGCCAACACCATCAAGAAATGTGTTACATCCTCCCACAAGAATTTGCACACCCTATGAAATTTCAGTCATTTCTATTTGTCTTTCAGTCAGTTACCATGGGGGCCATAAAATCTGAAACCCTTTTCTACTTGACTACCCCCTTCAGAAGCATGGTAGTTTACATTTATGTTACTTCCAATACAAGTATCTGAGAAATGTTTTGAGTGAACACACTTCGGCACTTTCTTGCATTTCTTTAAGTCTGAAAAGTAAAATGGCATCCCACACAAGTCTGTAGCATTATTGGACGAAACTACTCCATACATGGAGAAGAAGTGCAAACTGCAACACCTTTCCATTAGCGGGAAGTGTCTTGGTCTCAAGTCAGGGTGGAAACCTCAAGTGAGTATTGATCGATCCCTCGGCTCAACATGATGGTCTGTCAAAATGGAGTGGCCGAAAAGCATCACCGAGGTCCCGCCATGATATCTAGTTCCCTCCTTGATCTCAGGGTAGAGGTGCTTTTTAATGGGTTGATAAAAGATCAAGTGGCAAGTCGGGTGGTGTGTGGACTAAAGAAAGAGAGGAAGGGAATCTTGCCAGTCTCAGAGTAGGTTACTAATGCCGGAACGACCCAAGACAGAGAGTGACGTCTTCAAGTCCAAATATTCCACATGATTGGCAGGCATCTGAAGAGCAACAAGAACCCAGCCTTTTAGACCAAGGTGGATCTGAGAGCTAAGAAACTTGCATCTATTACATCCCAAACTACAGGCCAGACAGAAAGTGATCACATCAACCATTGTATCCTCAACACAGCCCAAAACGAAAACAGATCTTTTGGCCACATCTCCAATGAAGGGAAATTGGACAGCACTAAACGTCAAGGAGGTGATGAAGGAGATCGAAATATACATGACCAGATGAGGTGGGACATGGATCTGTTGGAAACAAGCCAGAAAAGCTGCTTGCCACCAGGGAGACATGGCAGACTTGTCTGGAGAGCCGTTGCTGTGATCAGCAGCGACCACAAGTATCTCTTGGTGTAAGGAATAAGAGCTTGTGTGTGGAACAAGTGATGTTGGAGCCTGAGATATCTTGAGTTGTTGAACTTATCACTTCCACAAGTTGTCATCTGTCAGTTACAACAGAATCATGTGGAGAAAGAATGACAGGGCCAAAGACACACTTTTGATTCCCTAGCAATGCTGAATATTTGATTGGGTGAAAATTGCCTTATGATTCCTGCCATGGGCAAAGCAGACAATCCTAAATATGGAATCAGCCTTCCTCATCCTCAATCCCGCCAGTGGGCTATTACCATAAGTGAATTAGAGGAACGCTGGCTGAATATAAAGTGTTAGTCACGTGGATCTGGTTGACAGTACTTTGCACGTTGGTCGGGCTGACCGTGGTATGTAAGAATGATTGGTTTCCGGGGGAAACGTCAGGACTATTTACATCCCTGATGGGTTTCATTCTCACACCAATGAGGTGGATGAGGATGCAATTAGAAGATCTGGCTGACCTTTCCAGCATCGTTGTTGGTGACGAGTGGGGGTATGAGGTTTCAGTTCTATAGAAGTATACTTCTAGAATGAAGAAGATGAATGACTTTTGCAAGAGAAGCTTTATGCATCATTACTATAAACTGTTGCATGACATCAGTGTAGCCAGCGATACCAGATTCTCTATCCATTTAATCTATAACAGCAGAAAAACATTATCGAGGGTGGATATGATATTGGCAGTTATAACAGTTGAGTTGGCAGAGTTATCGTGGGCGGACTAGAAATCTGACATCAGATTAGAGGTATCCATTTATTTGAAAGCAACATGAAGATATTTCCAATAGATGCTGAAGACTTTTAGACCCAATATGGCCACTTAGTGAAGTTGTCCTCAAACCCTTTATTTTGGCGATTGCCTGCCAAACCTCTGCTATTTTTTGTTCATCTTCCTAACTGGTACAGCAACACGTAGCACTCGCTGATTCTTTATATTATGATATGGTATGTCTATATTATGATATGGTATGTCGACTTTTACATTGGCAACATTTTGATTTATTATAGGCCTACCCTGGACTTAAAGTTGTTCCAGGCTTGTGTGAGGTGAGACTAGAATGGCGTGTCTCTTGCAGTCCGCAAGATATTTCTAAATGTCACTGCTGACTATTTCAAGCCAGATGAATTACATTAGTGCCAATCTCCAACAGAATAAGCCAAGCAGAATTCACCAATTGACTCTTTGATGAATTTGAATAGCAACTCACCCCAGGGAAATTTAGCACCATGTGAATTAAACCCTGCCATTTCTTCTACAAAATGGAAAGAGTTATGAAAGAGTTTACTATCTATGTTTGACTCAGATAACACTGCTGCTAAATTATTCTTTGAAGAAAGTTTTAGCCTGAATACAGGAAATTTAATGGTCTCGTGCGAGATTAGTTCTTTGTTAAATCATAAGCTGTTTATAAGGGACTTGCTCTGCTCAAGTCATCTAGGAGTACCATCATGATCAGACTGTTGTACATTAGACAGGTTAAAGCTTGGCTGCCAACCAAGTCTCAGGTTAAAGCTTGGCTGTCAACCAAGTCACAGGTTAAAGCCTGGCTGTCATCGAAGTCACAGGTTAAAGCCTGGCTGTCAACCAGGTCACAGGTTAAAGCCTAGCTATCAACCATTCTCAGATTAAAGTTTGGCTACCAGCCAAGTCACAGGTTTAAGCCTATAGCTATCAACCATTCTCAGATTAAAGTCTGGCTGCCAGCCGAGTCACAGGTTTAAGCCTTGTTGATTCAAACCAAGCAATAGTTTCAAGTCTGGATGTCAACCAAGTCTCAGGTCGAAGTTTGGCTGTCAACCAAGCCTCATACTGAACTCTGACTGTCAATCAAATCTCAGGTTAAAGCATGACAATACGTCAGGTTCCAAAACATGATTTGCAGCAGAATCTGCCTGTATTGATCTGGTGTTCGGCGAGGATCGATATTTCTACTTGATCAACAATATCAACCAGTTGGTCCTGATGGAATGTGTTCAGTATATGATCACTCCCAGACATTGCAGACAAATGGGTTTGACAGAATCGATTTGGTGGTGAGGAGATTTGTTCTGGGTGCAGACACCTTTGTCCAGTCTTTTAGTCAATTCTGAACAACAGACCAAACCTGGAAGCAAATGAACTGGTCCTTTGTTTGCCAACCACATTATCATGTCTTCTTCAACACTGTATCCATCTATTAGATCATTTTTCCTCTTGCTGTATCCCAACTGTCAGTATTCTGTCCCATCCTCTTGCTCATTTATTCTACCCAAGCTTCTTCACCCAATGGTGGTCTTTTTGTGCTATCCCAAATGCCTTTTTGTGCTATCCCAAATGCTGATCATTTCTTCAGTTTGCTTGCTCAACCCGAGGCTTTGATTTCTGGCTTGAATCTGATGTTGGGTGATCTTCATGCATTACTAATGCAAACTACTTTTGGGCCATCCCCACTACTTGCTTATGCAGCTCAGTATGATTTACAACAAGCTGGCTGTCTCATCTGTTGTTCATTTCAGGTATCTCACCATTGGTGGTTGTTATTTCGTGACATGACAATTCCTTAGCTTTTCCAGTTGGTGACAATGTCTTTGTGAGGATTCTTTAAAAGCTTCACCACACTGTAATCATGATTGTTCCTGTTCTCATGTTTCTTTAAGGTCTTACCATTGGTCACTCTGTTCCCTTCTTTGTCATCCTCCCACAGCAGGGCTTTTACCTTTCTCCTCTTTATCCATGCACTCACACTTTGTGTGCAAGTGTATGAAGAGGAACGAGACCAAAGCCTTGCTATAGCAGGATGCTTCTTGGCCTACTTTCCTTATGACTGTGATTCGTGATGCTTATTGCCTTCCAGGTGATATGAAAAGAGTCCTTGAACACAATCTTACTCCTTTTGACATTTACAATCTTGCTTCTACAGCCGCGGGAGCTTCCTGGTTCATTATTTTTTTCAGGCATCAAGGTACCTGAGAAACAGTTCGGCCAAGTGAAGGTCCTCCAGAGAAAAGCAGCTTTACTCCATAATTAAAGGCAAATCTTGGTGATGAAAGATGCTGATGCTTAGTTGATTTCTTGAGGCTGTTTTCTATATATGTATCGTGAGGGCAAATATTTGTATCCCATAGATTTGATGAAATTCGTGACAAAATTTGATCATCCCTGGGAAGCTTAACAAGGGTAATTATGATGTACAATCCACGAGGTATGCATCATGAAGATGTGAGACATCTTGAAAATCTCAGCACATATTCCAGGCATCAGGGCCACCCTCAACCACCAAGGCAATCCATCTGATGTAAAAATCTACCATGGACATTCTGCTGTTCATGAAAATTGATGGTGAAGAGATGTAACAACTTTTCAGTACATCTGCAGTCCATGGTTGGTATTCCAGCGGGGCCAACCAAGATTCTTTCAGTAGCATTTTGTTATTTTGTGCTGTAACCTGTAGATGTCAGCATATCCCTTGGTAATGGAGGACACATAACTTGCAAAGAGTCCAGCTCATAGAAGTTGGTGACTGATACTAAGTGAACACATACACACACTGTATAGAACCTTGCACACAACTGCATTTTGCCTTGATGCACTTGAAATTCACAGCAGCAGCAATTTCTTTTTAAATCAACAAAGAACATCAACAGTTTTCCCTTGGCAATACCTCATCTACCAAGAAGTAAAATGTCATTGACTGAAGACCCCATGGAAGTAAATTGTCAATATTGATCAGCCGAGAGTAACTTGGCAATTTTCTTTTCCTTTTGTCTTATTCTTTGATATATTTAATTATGTTTGGGTTTCCCTGAAGTGCTGCACTGACATGATGGTCTTATTCACTTTGCTGTCTTCATCCTTATGTGTGTAGGTGTCTAGAGCTATAGGTTTCAGTGCACTTGGTGTGATCTGTGGCAATGAAGCTTGTAGAGGGTGAACATTTTTACGAAATAAACATGCATGAATAGATGCTAGCCTGAAGTGTCGAATTCTCATTGCTGCTTAGCTGAAAGGAAGAAAAAACGAGGTGGAGAAGGTATTTTTGCTTCCAGTTGACATTCTTATACCGAAGATATATGCTGGAATATAAAAAAGAGAGGACTGCAGGGTAATCCATTACAGCAGATGAACCAGTAGGACAACAAATGCCCTGAAAAATCAGTTCATTATCCAGGGATTCAGACATGGAAAGCGTTCTAGATAAAGATAGCTTTCAAACTCTTTCTGAAACTTGTCCTTTTTCCAATAACACAAAAATGAAATCTGTGTTTTTATGAATTATTGATTTATCACTGCGGTTGACAGTATCATTTTCAAATCAGTGTCTAGACGATGAATCATGGCAACTATCTCGGAGGTTTCAAAGAAATGCAAGCTATAAACCAGAATGATGCAGAGAGTTTAAGCTTGGAACATGACTAGAATATTGTGTTGGCCACTCTCTAGGATATTCACCTTTTAGAGAAGCATTGTCAGAACATCAAAGAACTTTGAACCTCGCTTCCCTGCAGTGGACAGAGCTGGTGAAGCAAGAACTTTCTCAACATAAGCCACTAATTAATCAAGATAAAGCGCTCATCAGCAGCATGGCTGCTTACTGATACACATAGTGGTATCATAGAAAAAAACATGCACAAATTTAACTCCTCTGTTGCTGAAATGGCTGAAGAAGTGTTACCCTCTCCCAATCTATTTTTTAGGGAATTGCTGGTTTCCGTCCTTTTTACCAGACTCTTGTTCAGTTTGAGGGATGATCCTTTGTACCTGCACGACTATGCTGGAGGAGTCAAAAGGACCCATGTAAACCTCATGGAGTGGATTCCAAAAGTCTGAAGAACTGGAATTACTGCGACCCGCCGACTGGTGCCAAGCAAGCTTCTGTGCCCATTTAGAATGAGCACGCACCCTTCAGGAAAGTGCTCTCTAAGTACAATTTGTAGACTCCTCTAACGAAGATGGATCACCGAGTGTCACCTTGGCAGTGTCATTGGAGTGTCATCTAATACTTAGAAGACTGTTATCTGATCGACCCTAAGATTGTATTATGTTTGAGATGTCTGGCAATTCTGCTGAGGAGTTCCAATCAGACATGTTGCCAATGCCTTGTAAAAGGAAATATGACACAGACAATGAAAGATTAGCTGACTACAGTGGCATTGACCTCATCTCTACATGTAGATTCCTCCATGATGAAGGTTCCATGATTCATCAGTTCCATTTCATGATGGAACAGTTAGACATGCGGCCTGATTTTCCTCCAGAAACATGGGGATGACATGAAAGCCCAAGAAAGGATCATGCAACTTCTAGTTCATGTGACTTCCAGTTCACGTGACCTCTAATTCAAATGACCTTGAATTCAAATGACCTCGAATTCAAATGACCTAGTTCAAAAGACTTCCAGTTCATATGACTGCCATCACAGTCCACAATCTCCTTATATAGCCTAGTTATGCCTTCCTGGACAAACAGCCGGTCCTCGATATCCTCCATCTCTTCTCATCCTCATGGTTCTTACACATCTGATAGTAAAGGAAAAATCGATGGAACCTTGCATACTGACCCATATTGAGTTATTGGAAAACAAGCCTGATTAGGTTTCACCAGAGGCAGTGCAGAGTAGCTTGTCACTTTATATGGGATCTAACGGTTTTGAAGAAAATGGGTGGCATATCAAACACCTGCTAATGACAGCAAAAGAGCAAAAACGAGCTCGTATTATGCATGAGCAGTTTGTGGACGATAAAAGTTTCCATGATTGCTGGACTTGTCATCCTGTGGAGCGTGTTCTCTCCAAGCTAATCTCAGAAATGGAATTTGCAAATTTGTAGTCCTGAAACAATACTGTCTGTGAGTTTTGTTTGCTTATGCCCGTACTTGCCAAGAATCATAATGAATTATCGTTGCTCGCTATGTAACTTGCATTCCTCAATTAATTGTGTTCTCGAGGATATTGCAATATTGTCATCATGAGTGACAGGGCATATCCTTTGGGCCAGAAGGTAGTCGCCGTCAGCGTGAAAGCAACATCGCAGGTATTGGGTAGAAGAAACATGCCTCTCGGCCATACAGGAATAAATGTTGGTAGACTCATCATCCAAGCGAGTTAAGAAAGCAGCATGAAGTTAGCGTCAAATGATGCAACTATTATCATAAACAGTGTATCATCATCAGGTGTTGGCGTAAGGAAAGAGTATGAAATCAGGAACAGGCCTGCCAGCACTTGAATCGGGAACCTTTTGCTCTACAACTGAGCCAAAGAGACATGTCCCACAACTTAGACTAGCAGGAATATGGTTTGTCTCTCACCAAATCATGGTTCTACCCGAGCGTTCTACATCCCGCATTGAATCCAAGATGGCGTCTCAGTGGCCACATCACACTCTGACCAAAGACATCTTCTTCTCATCAAGGTGACCCTATAATCGACTTGTCCATCTTGCAAGAGACTGTTATTACATATTAGACTAGCAATAACTCTGAACACTTTAACAAAGGCTCATCCAATAATCTTAAATGCTGTCTCCAGGATGTGATCCTTTGTAAATGCGATCCTTTGTAAATACGATCCAACGTATCTCGTTCGCAACACCTCCGCACTTTTAATCTCATCAGACTTAATCTACTTTCTATGCTGTAATCATCTTAGAAATGGACGTTTTTCTCAAAAATTGACTCAGCTGCTGGAGCATCAAAAATGACATGTCATCATCAAGAGGAAATCAAACAGACATCAGGAATGGATGAGGTCAAGGTCAACTAGAAAGAGCTTTCTCATCCTTTACTGCTTTGGGACTGGTCGCTCTATGGTTCATGGAGCCATCTTCACTTGGCGATAGCCATCCTGCCCTGCCCTGCATGATATGTCATTTGCCCCTCTACTGTAGAGACTACAATAGCTCATCTGTTGAAGAAAAGAATGAAGCCTGTCATCTACCAGAGGCGCAGTGGGAAGATCAGCACCTGTTACCTCCGAGGTTCTGGGTTCAATCCTAGATCAGTCCCACTTTTCATACGATAGAGAGGGGAATTCGCTGACTGTAGGTTTTCCCTGGGCAGACCGGTTTCCTCCTGCTGTATATCCAATTCGCCCAAAGTTGTCTATACATGTAGAGTTAATAGGGACTTTCAGCAAGGCTCCATATCGTCAATCCGTATCACGCACCGGTATGACGTATGACTTTAATGTAAAATGCATTAGCTCGATACGTCATACGTGATACGGACCGACGATATGGAGCCTTGCTGAAAGTCCCTATTATGTCATAATCGGCACTCATCTCTGAGTTCACCACTTTTATGCTTATGTCAGGTCGTCCTACGATTGCCTGCGCTGCGACGGAACAGTCAGCACGTGAAGAAATCATGATCAGGTTGCAAAAGAAGTGCAAAGAACACAGATGGCTCCATGACAAGACACCAGTACCTATGTGACTGCAGAACCTGACATGTTATATGACAGGTTGGCCTACTACCTGTCCCTTAAGCAATACTTTATATGACAGATTTGTCACTTCTTTTGTCAGCATTTTGAAAGAAGTATAAGATTCCTTTCAGTGGGATGTTCATCTCTTAGCAGAATAAGGAAAAACCCTTTGGTAGAAAACTCAGTAATTCTTCCTCCAACTTATCACTATAATACCAGCATGCCTACGCAGTTGCTTATATTCACCTTTTTTCTATACTTATACAGGATCAGCAATCGGCAGAATCTGTCAAAAGACAA
Organism: Notospermus geniculatus; assembly: GCA_002633025.1. Classification (NCBI taxonomy): domain Eukaryota; kingdom Metazoa; phylum Nemertea; class Pilidiophora; order Heteronemertea; family Lineidae; genus Notospermus; species Notospermus geniculatus. The sequence continues at coordinate 75,576 of NMRB01001233.1, forward strand.
TAGATTGTTGAGCTCCTAAGCACATCTTTGCAGCTGAGCTAAATGTTCTCCTACTGCTAACGAGTTATGATATCTGCAAATCTTCAGCTTTGGATTCTGCACAGCCCTAGAGAAACGGCAAACACTCCCGCATAGAACTTACTTGCAACTGCTTTCGCTTTAGCTGTAAGCCAACTCGAGTCAAATGCTCTTGATACCACAGTACAATTAAGAATTCCTTTGAAGAGTATTTTTTTCCAATACCCTGGAATAAACAGGGTTTACCTGACTCTAGGAGACGGTTTCTTCCGAGCTGCTTTTACCGTGGTTAGAATTGCATTTAAGGCAACCACCATTTTGCACCGTGTGTGTCACACAACCCCATTTCATGGTTTATTTCTCTGCAGATGAATAACTTCTTGGATTTATTGAGGAAAGTGTCGTGGGAATTGAGTGGTGAATTAAAAATTGGCTACGGTTTCCTTAGTGTGGATTTCATGTCAGAGGACTTGGCGTGCTAAATGGTAAAGGGCACCAATCTAAGACAGGGAATTACTTGGGTTTAGTACGGTTATTGAGTTTGAAAGGTCAGAGGTAACTCCAGATGTGGATCAGTTGGGGTCTCAGACAGGAGTCGACGAGTTGGATTTGACTGATTTTCTTTGGAAGATTCGCACTTTGCGCATGAAGGAAGAAGATTTGCACTTATAGTCTGAAGAAGATTTGCACTTATAGCCTGAAGAAGATTTGCACTTATAGTCTGAAGAAGATTTGCACTTATAGTCTAAAGAAGAAGATTTTCACTTATAGTCTGAAGAAGATTTTCACTTATAGTCTGAATAAGATTTTCACTTATAGTCTGAAGAAGAGATGGACTTCCAGTGTGAAGGAAGAAGATTTGCACTTATATACAGTCAAAAGAAGATTTGCACTAGAGTCGGAAGACGATTTGGACTTTGAATGTGAAGAAGATTTGCACTTACACAGTCTGAAGAACATTTGCACTTATACAGTCAGAAGAAGATTTGCACGAGAGTCAGAAGATTTGCACTTGAGTCCGAAGATGATTTGCACTTATACAGTAAAAAGAAAATTTGCACTTTGAATGTGAAGAAGATTTAGACTTATACAGTCAGAAGAAGATTTGCACTTTGAGTGTGAAGAAGGTTTATAATGCAGAGCAATTAGTCTTAGTGAATATAGCCAAAATGATCAAGAAAAGCAACAGCTCATTCCTTGGGTCTGCTACAGACAGCTCAGCATGTTTTTGCTTGACTGGCCAGATATGGAATCCAATGGCTTCTGTACTTGATGATCTAGTTGATGATGGTTTCTTTCTGAACTCGAATGAAGTTTATAACATTCAAACCTAATTGCTTTATCACCTGCAGCATCACTTATGCATGCAGGATTTTGTTTCATACGTGCGATAATTCTAGTGTTCGATATTTTCTAACTTCACGCTACACGCAACTTTGTTGGTTGCACTTCTGGTGTAGAACAGAACACTTCATTTTTATTGGTCCTTAGAGATTCACAGTTGACAACAAACAATGAAACTGCATTAGTTGGTCTTTTGGCATGCTTGTGTTTCCATGGTGGGTGAACCAACTGATGGAAAACACAAGACACAGTGGCACTAATGTTTATCATGTCTCTTTGACACTGCATCTGCCCTGTCAGACCTCGGACAATGACCTCACTCAGAAGTATATCCCAGACTCCCATGATAGGCCATTGAACCATCTTTTTTTGAAGATGGGGATTTGGCCTAGTGGTTAAGGTGTGCTGCCCCTTAGTGCTGGCGATTGATGCCTTATGCGAGGGTCCGTGGGTTCGAATCTGGTAGAAGGACGCGATGACTTTCACCTTTCTATTTCATATAGATAGTAGTCAAGTGGTAAATCCATAACTTTATGGGACAGTATTGCTGCACATAATTTTCATTGATCAAGTTCAAAGCATGACCTTTACCTTCAAGCCTCGTTGTAACAGGTGGGTGATGGGCAATTTCAAAGGTATTGACAAACTAAGCGTAGTACTGTACCCCAGATCAGTGCCAGTCAGCCATTCAAGGAAAAACTTGATGCATTCTCTCTTGCATTAAATCCCGGCGATATCAGCATATCCTTGGTAATGCAATAATCCACCCAATATTGGTGCCTGGATGGAAAGCAGACGACAGGATTGCGTTCACAGCAAGCCTGGATGATAGCAGGATTTTCTAGTCGTTATTATCATTGGTGTCGTTTCTTGGGCGTTAATTGCAGCGTTGCATTTCTGATGGCGTATAAATGGTGGGTATAATTCCCGCTTCACGAGCATCATATGATTTAAATCATCTGAAGGTGGATCTTTTTCAAGTTGAAACTACCGTGACTTGCATAACCATTCTTTGCAATGAGATGACAAGCAGATTTCCGTCAAGCCAGGGATTGTCGGATTTGAAATGAGTTTTCTAATGTGCAACACAGCAAATAAATGAAGTGCACAGCAGTTCTCATGACAAGAATTTCTGAGTGTCGGAGAATAAACCCATAGCAAAATCTTAGAACACAACACGGCCCTGGGGAGTAAACAAGTACGAAAACCAACATTGCTGTCTGGGATCGTACCGTGGCGTTCATACATCGTCCAAATCATTACATGAACCGATCAATAATGTTCAGGGCCCCATTCGACACACCAGATAATTGATCCAATACCCCACAAGAAATGTGGCGGTTTCTGTTGAATACCATTGACGTCACCGTTTACCATATCAGTGACAGATTCCCTCAGAGATTTGAGCCGACTTCGTTGTGCTCTGATTGAAAGTGTAGTCATGTGTATAACCTTCACTCGGTGACATGCTGCCATATCGGCACAGTTCAAAGACCCGTACTCGTCTCCACGATATTTGGCAGTCCAATTGAATAATGACAGCAATTTAGTGTCGGTATGCCAGGCACTGGAACATCAGCACCTCACTTTGTAGCATCTTAAATGGGAGGAAATTGACACTTCAAAAGGAACTGTTGTCGCTGGTTTTGGTGAGAGGAGATGTTAAATTACAGTCAAGGAAGCCAACGGGTGCAGGAGGAGGAAGGGGGTCATGTTGAAGAAGTTGATGGGTGCTCTTACACAATTTAAACATTTGAAGCTGATAGAATGATATAAAAGCAGAGGTCATCCTCCAGTGTTTTCTTTGCAAATTTTCGACCCCAACCGGGGTCTTCTTCAGGCAGGCATTTTCTTGCGAAATATGACAGAAAAGACTAATAGAATGATATAGGGAGGTAAGCCGACATACCAAATGTTCCTCCTTTGCTGGCTTGTGATCTGTGATCAGTCAACATGAGCATGAGCAACATGTAACCCAAACCAACAAGGTTTTAGCGAAAAAGAACTGTGCCCATCAAGGACTTCAGCAAACTAGATTGATTAATATCAATGAGCAGCTTTTGGCACTAAGAGAAACATGGAACTCTGCACTGCAAAGGATTCTCCAAGTGATAAAATCATTGCTGAGGTGCAATCAAAGGATGCTTGACACTGGCTTTCTGACGTTACCATAAATGTGCACCATTTATTTGATATCAATGCTTTGAAAAGTTCTTTTTGGCATTCTAATGCGGACAAAAGTCAAAGTAATAGATGAACCTGACACCAGAGCTTACCACAGACCCACACCATCAGGAGGATTTAAACCAGGAAAATTCTGCTTTTAATTCCCATGTAACAGTAAGCTGAAGACATCCCTCTACCCTAGATCCAGCACTCCGTTGTTTTTCCCCACAGGAAAAAAACAGACCCTAACTAATTGATGATAGTCGTCTCTGTCAGCTGGTAGTTTGGGAAGAAAGACGATCCCCATCTGCGCCTGAGACCCTGGATCAAATTATGGGTTTTTCTCCCAGTACTTAGCGGACTCATGGTGATCAGTTTGCATGTACAATATTGACAGACATGTACACTGCGGAGAAAACTTTTCCCGTTGAAGGAATTCCAATGGATCAAGTGTTTTTGGAGGCGTAGCTCATCACCTGCAGAGGCGGAGAATCAGGTCTCAGTGTGGTCAGGAAGTTGTCCACAGAATGAGCAGCGTGCGCAGTCCCCATGTGTACAGGTTGCATTATCCTCTAGCTTAACAGTGTGGGAAGAGAGGGTAGCATCTGATGTTACCTAACCAGTGTACTGGCTTTGCCTTCTCACAGCATTGCTTAATTTAGATTCAATCCCAGTTTCTCCACAAAATGCAAGTTTTTCTCTCTTTTCATCTTCCACTACCCTACGGCGGACGCTTTCATGTCTGCAGACAGGAGAAGAACTCTCTTGATGTGGCTCTCTCCAGGACTAGTTGCCCACTCTTCACACAGCATAATCTCAACTTACCTTAGGTGTCTTCCATCTTTCTTCCCTTCCAGTCATCCTGACAAACTTTGATTTACCAGATACATAATATCCTCACCTGATATCACCCTTCTTGATGAGGAAAGAAGTGGTTGCATCAGTACTTGAAGAGTTAATGATGAGTTGCCATTAAAAGCACACCTCCTCAAATGCTCTGCCTCAAAGAAATTAGTTGATTACCACACTTGTTTATCAGTGTCTTTTGTCATCAATCGTCAACGTTAATTGAATTTCAAATTAGATTTCTTCTCCGTTTCGCTAATTACGGACATGAAATTAAACGGATAACAGCCTCATTTTGTTTGCGAGGTATGCGGTTATTGTCCATTTTGTTCTTATGGATTCATCTATTCTAAAGAAGAAAATTGTAATATGAACCAGTGGTAAGGCTACGGCCAACCAATGCTTGTTTCAAAGCTCACCTCTGATGCCTCTGATAGCTGTCTGCTACTGCAAAGGTAACATCATCCTGGACAGCTCCTTTGGCTCGTTATTCTTTTCTGCCAAACCTCAACGCGCATGTAAAAGAAATGGAAAGATTCCCTCGGTTGCAGAATAAGTATCAGACAAGGGTGATGACATCCTTTTTTCTGATAAATTTTACCAGTTTGTAGAATCACGAAGGTAGTGAAATCAAAGTTTTGTCCCCAAGCTACCGGCTCATCAGGTGGGCTGAGTTATGACTCAACAGTTTTCCTCTCAGACCTGAAGTGAAATTCTATGAGATTGATCCTCCTACACCAATTTTAGAAGACCTCCACCCCTTCACCATCATAACAATTCTCTCCAGAATGTTCACGTTCAATCACCCACCTTCAAGATGCTACCATACCTCAAGCAATGGTTCTCACCTGTTTTGGTTAATGCCTCTTCCGTTGCCTCTCTTAAGTTCAATCGCCTTAGGATGGCTTATTGAATCTCACCTCAATCAGCCGTGCATGGTCTAAAGGACAGGATGATTTCATTCCACTACAGGTTTCCTCCTATTGATTTCTCTCTTATGTCGATTGCATTACGAGACCTCTTAACTTATGTCCTATAGTTGTGACGAACGCCGAGATGGTGTCGCATTGATTTTGTGTCATTGCAATCTACCTGAGCATGTTTTACAAGTGCTCATAAAGGTTTGCAAAGCATTGCGCAGATTAAGGGAATTGTATTGGCAGAATTACGATGCTAGAGTTTTAACGGCAAAACACCAGTATTTTATATCAAAATGAGGGTGTCAGGTGCGTTCATTCACCAGGGGATTCTATATCATCTAGATGATAGCTTGCAATTTCATTTATAACTGTTAAGGACCGACAATATTTTACAGATATTGTACGTCACAATTTAACCCTTGATTTCTTTCATGTTTCAATTTTTGCATTGCCAGACTCGATTCGTCCCCAGTGATCATTGTTGCCACTTATTCATGGTCTTCAGCCAACTATGTAGCTGTTAAACAGCCAGCAACTGCTAATCGCCTCATAACTTGACCATAACCTTTGGTAGTCAATCTATTTTTACTGCTTATATGGTCATGTCTGGCAATAACATGCTCAGAATGAAACCTTCATTTAGCCCACGCATTGTGAAGACAGACAGACACTCATCATTGGCATCAATATGTTATGATGCCACGTTATTGTGACTAAATGGTAAAACTGTCCGGCAAAATGATCATATCTGTTATGTTAGGCTGGTGCATCCCAATTTCAGTGACATTGACAGACTCAAGGTGGACTCGTCTTGGGATGCTCTTCCATTGCATGAACTTCCTATTGTGTGTATTCCTTAGTCTATCAACTGAGGCATTGAGAATAAGATGCACTGCCCAAGGACACACTCTTGTGCGGTAGGATTTGGGCCAAGTACCCAGGGCTTGTTTTCAAGGACGAACTCCTTGACTTCTCTGGCTCACACCATCATGATGTTCCTTACCTAAATGTGGTGAGTCACTTTCACCACAAGAACAACACAAAGGAACTGACACAGAAGCACTTTATCCCCGCAGAGGCGTCTGAGAGCTCTGGTGATTTGTCTGGTGATGACGTAGTCCCAGAACAATAGGGAGGTTAAGATAACATTCCGAGTTCCGACTCCGACTCCAGAGGACTCTTTTTTGGGGGGAACTACGTCATCACATACAACGGGGTTTTCCAAAGCAATGGTGTTTACTCATTCAGGAGAACGAATAGAACCCGCCTGGGTGGTAAATTTATCTCCAACTTGAAAAATCCGAATTTTAGCACCTCGGAGTGGGAGTCGGAGTCGGACCAGATCTTAACCTCTCTATTACCTCTGTCACGAGGGACGCTCTCCCACTTGCCGGCTCAGCCATCTTGCGAGAAACAGGAGACTCACAGCACTCTTCAATTTCATACAAAAAGGTCACTCACCTTCTTGTCCTCTGAGAAGTCGTACATGCAACTCGACAGCTATAAGAGGACATAATTGGGAATGAATAAAATAATTAGCCTCCTCAACTGAGACATCAGTCCTTAAATGATGTCTTTAAGTCAATGATGGCTAATGAGAAGGAAATTAAGCCAATAAGCTCTCTCCATTTTTCTTGTGATAAAGTTCACTAATAATGTGATATTTGGGGACAGATCCACACGACTTGAGTTAGGGGAAAGTTTCTGATAATAGTTTCTGAGAATCCATACAGAGAGAAGATTTTGTGGCTTCACAAACGCAGACCAATGATCAACCAAGCCAAACAATACCTCAAAAGAGGCGACTTCCCCATTCTTCGTTCCAATGTTCGAAAGACTTGACGAGCAAAGTTTCCGCCTCAAGCTCAAAAGAGCAGGTCCAGATCTGCCATTGGAAGTTGTGGCCACACATTCGAGGTTACTGTGGACAGATCGGCTTCTGCTAATAAGGGCTAATATCACAGATACTGGCAGATGTTGCTATTGATTTTGCTCCATAGGGCAGCTTGTAACGTATCGAACATCGCCGTAAGTGCTCTGGCTACTTACTGTCAGTATCATGAAAAAACAATCACCGATAGAAAGGCCGGGATGTTCTTGGTCAGTAAAGCAGGGATATGGGTTGTTCTAATATCACTGAACCTAGAGCATCGTAGGAGGATCAGACACTTTCAATGCTTTTATAAGGAATGAAGCACCACAACGGAATTTGGATCGGAGATGTTCTGCATCTCAGGCCATCACTCTATCACCAGAGAGCTAAAGAGACAAAAGACCTACCAGCTGAGCCAGCTGGAGCATGGTTTGCAGGGTTATATCTAGGCCATTTTGGACAGGGGCTGCACTGTACCGCTAAAAGAGGGTGCAGTGGTGCCCTTTTTAACCCCTAGGGTGCCATGCCCCTAAAAAATTTTTTTAAAAGGTTTTAGTACCCCCCAGACCCTTTGTGATGGTCCCGTTCAGTCATATCACCTTAGAAACTGGCTTAAATTGGCTGTTGACTGGAGTTATAGAGACCTTTTTAACTGACAAGCTTCTCAAATTCCGTTAGTAGAAATGTTGCGAATGAAAAGTGCCCTTTTCTGTGTTGAAGTGCCCCTCTTACAAAGTTTGCACGAATGTGCCCTTCTGAAATCCTAGATACCAGCCTGGTTTGATCGCTGATACATGAAATGACAAAATTGAATTTGCTGATAAAGCTGTGGTATTTGAGGAGAGTTTGACAGCGGGAGATAGAGGAGACAATCTGTAAAGAACTATAAGTGGAATAAGATGTAGTGCTGGCCAGTCAAACAGTTAAATTCTGAAATCAATGACGAGATATTGACATGATGGAATGTGGTCCAAATCTAGTTTTCCGTTGTTGACCCAGCACCAATGCATCTGCCATATTCACCGATGGGTCAATATGAGAAATAAACAGAGACTTTCAACAATGTTTACAAATATTGGAATTGCTTTCGCAATTCACCAATAACAAAACTCATTTGAAATGACTCTGGTGAGGAATAGTCAGTGCGGTCAAACAATCTTTGATCGATTAATTGGTTCGTAAATTTCATATTCATAGGGTATTGATGCCGGTTCACTGATATTTTATTCTGGGCATCTCATCACTGGAGGCTTGGAGAGGACCGGAGACAGTTGTTGGTGGTGCCATCTGCAGATGTTGCAAGGAACTAAATGTTCCCATCACTGGTGAACTGGCCATGGCATGCGCTGGAATCTTTCAGAAGGCTTTTCACAGGTTTCAGAATGTAATGAACCAGAATTCTGTAATCAGTGAGTCAAGGCCATATCAAATTTCCTCAAGGGGGATGAAGGATGCAAGAAGGGCTGACAAGTCACAATGACCTACCCGTGGGGCAAAAATATGAAAATAAATTAAATATGAAAATTAAAATAAAAAACACAAAACACACAATTTTTCATTCAATGCTTCGGGGCAACTGCTGCCCTGCTCGACCCCACCCCACGCCACCCCTGCCAAAAGGACCCTGACAAATCAGTGTTGACATCAACAAGACAATTAACAGTACCAATCAATCTAAACATTGAAGACAGCTGATGACATTAGTTTCTCGCAGTTATTCCAGGTGGCAGTTTACGAACAACCAATTCGTCCCTGATCACTGGCGTGGTTCCCATGATCGCTACAAGATGTCACGCTGAAGGACTGAATGTCCATAGCTGATAGGGTAAAACTAAACTCGCAAAGGAAATCAAGGGAACAGGAGAAAAAAGAATCTGTTGATATCATTGTTATGATGGTCAGGGTTGTATTATGTGAGCAGACCGCCAGCTGGGTGTCAATTAGTGATTGTTGCCACTTGCGTCAGATTATTTGACTATCACCTCATCTGTGTTATTGACAAGTCGTGTGACCCTGTTTTGATGTCATTAACAAGAGCCATAGGACATCTATTGGTAAATAAATGTAACTTCCTGGAGCTGTCATGGTTACCAAGGAAACAATCAACTTTTTGTGCATAGATTGGTTATTAATTCATAAATAAAACAATCGCTGTTGCATAATACCAGGACAGTTTGTTCTGTGTGAAAAGTTTCCTGTATGAATGTAACAAATGTTGATGCAACTGTATTAGATGTAATGTGATGGACTCAGTTCAGTACATGTAGTTTCCACTGGTAGCTTTTGGCAAAAAATACCTCAGGACAATCACATTGGAATAGAATAAGAAATATATCAAGTGGACAAAGACAAAACACCTGGGAAATGATATGCAACCTCCAAGTCCCAGGAGAGGATCTTAGGAGACTGTAGGACAATCTTTTACCTGAGCAGCTGAGCAGACTTGCCTCCAAGTGAAATCATAACAAAACCAGAACCATTCATTACAACATCAGTTCTCATGCAATCTTTCCATCCTTTACGGACTACATGACAGACAAAATGGTATTATTATTTCACCCGGACAGTTGCACCGGTAAGTAATAGTTTTTAATTGAATCGTGCTATGGTGGATTAAGAAATGATCAAAGTACTCCTTTTTCAAACTGGTTCCTCAACCGTCGTTTAAGAAAGAGACAAAGAACTATTCAAGCTTTCAGAGCTTGAAAAGTAGAATTTTTCTATCATTTGCTACAAAATCCATCACTTCCAAGGATTTTGCAACACCAAAACCTATTCTGAAGGACAGAGGGCCCTGAATGGAAGTCAGGAGTTCACCAGCAGTATTGATCTGGTGGGCGAAAAATGACACAAAAGCATTTTCCTGCTAAACATGACTCTCAAATTAATAGATAGAGCTGTGATTACTAAATAAAAGAGTAAGGAACCTAGAAAACAGGAAATCATGAAATCATGAGCATACGACTCGGCAGATCTTGTGGAAAATCTTGAGGAAGGAAGTATGATGATCAGTTAAGATTTCTGTATGGACATACCAGCAGTATGATCAACATGAGATGACAGATGACATATTTTTATACATGATGCAGAATTTAACTGTTAGGAATACATGATATTTTCAATGCAGAGCACTTTTTATATCACTTTAGCTGATAATGGTAAGTCCTGGATTACATATTTATCAAAGTGTGTACGTCTCAAATTGTGTGGGTCAAATTTGTGAAATGAGTGATATGAAAATGAAAATGGAAGTGTTTTAAGTGCCTGTTTCCACAACAAAGTGATCAAGGAAACTGTTGTGGTGAAAGATATAGGTTTTGAGGCTACCCCTGAAGATTGTGATGGTGCTGCTTTGGTTAACAGGTTTTTGCCTCCTTAAAGGGCCTCTAGAGGCAGCTTTTTAGTGCATATTGATATGATTACTAACAGAGAATTGATGGCATGAGGATCCAACTTGAGCATCATTTTTGAAGGAAGATTTCATCAATGTCAAAATCTGATCCACAATTCATGAGTTCATGGTTACTAGCGCCACCTGTTGTATAGTCGCAGTACTGGTACTGATAGTAGCCTAATAGCGAGCTGCCTCTAGAGGCCCTTTAAAGGGTTCACACCCCTTATTCAGAAGCGCTGGATTTGGCCCTGACTCGGCCACCCTCTGAGTGAACCCAATGTCAGGTTGCCGATAAATCCTTGTTTCCTTGCTGTGAAAGGTCAAGCCAATCAGTGCAAGACAATTTCTGTCTGGTTTCTAATGCGATTGACCTCGACGATGCCTTGTTATTGATCTCAGAACAGGGTGTTTATCAATCCACTTTCCCCTAGGATCCTCTGGGTAATTTGTTACAAGGTGATTTGCATAATTATCATGAAATAGTGATGGTGAGAGTACATTTCAGCTTTGTCACAAGCAAAAGCTTGTACATGTGCTGTACGAAATATACACAAGCATGAGTCAATGTTATAGTGAAATGCACTCCAGTTGTTGAGTTGAGTGGAAACATTCCATCATCGTCAGATGTTGGTGATTTGATTCTTCAAGATGATGAAGAGATGCATCAATAGGAGCTCCGGTTTCCCCCTACATTACATTACGAACCAGCCGATGCTATCGACAATGAATCGCCTGTGTCTTAAAAACATCTCGGTCTCATAATGGAACCTCCTACCATGTCACTTTGAAAGACGTTAAAGATATCTGTCATGAACAAATGTTGTGTCTTCCCATTAAAAACCATGATGGTTTTGTAGCTTGTGAATAATTCAGTATTTTGGAGTAGGTTGTACTTGAATTCTCTGAGGATATTAGGCTGATATGGAACAATTTGCGATTGGTGGCCTGGGATACTTCTGGGATTGCGGCTTGTTTATCGGAATTGTCATAATCATAGGTGAACACCTGGGTGAGCTGCATCCAAGGATATAAGGGCCTCTTAGCACTCCCTCCCTATGTCATTGCATGACGGGTGATGTTCAGGGCCTCTTAGCACTCCCTCCGTATGTCATTGCATATGACGGGTGATGTTCAGGGCCTCTTAGCACTCCCTCCGTATGTCATTGCATATGACGGGTGATGTTCAGGGCCTCTTAGCACTCCCTCCGTATGTCATTGCATATGACGGGTGATGTTCAGGGCCTCTTAGCACTCCCTCCGTATGTCATTGCATATGACGGGTGATGTTCAGGGCCTCTTAGCACTCCCTCCGTATGTCATTGCATATGACGGGTGATGTTCAGGGCCTCTTAGCACTCCCTCCGTATGTCATTGCATATGACGGGTGATGTTCAGGGCCTCTTAGCACTCCCTCCGTATGTCATTGCATATGACGGGTGATGTTCAGGGCCTCTTAGCACTCCCTCCGTATGTCATTGCATATGACGGGTGATGTAGGAAGCGAGTACTAACAGGTCTGATATCCTCAGGATAGTGAGATGGGGCATTTGAGGCAAGATGGGAGAAGTGAAGGTTTTTAAACCTTCACTTTAAAAAGTGTCTTGCACGAGGACACTTGGCAAGAGTGGCATATCTGGNTTTTGCTAAAAGAGGTGTTAATCAGATGTCATGGAGTTCACTTTCTCATGTCTTGTTGTCATGGAATATCTCATTCTCTTTCTGATTGGACACTGATAAACCTGTGATTGGTCTCTTCGCCGTCTTTCATCAGGTCACATTGTCACCGAATAGCCGTTTCATCACGAGTTGTCAACATTGATCAGGGTATTGACGAGACGACATCGCATACAGTCACCACATTACTCACGTAAATAATTCTCCCAAGCGACTGACATCATCGCTTATGCGTCTGCTCGGGATATTTTGAGTAGCGTAACCAGCATTAGCAGTCTCCAACTGTATCATAAGAGGAATCTCAACTATAAATATTTACCTTGGCGGATTACACGAGGCAGATTTGTCCTTTGCATGCTGGGATACGCTATTTTGTCAGCGTTTTGTTATGCTGGGATAAAATGTGTGATGCATCATTCGTTTTCATTTAGTATTGACGTATTGGCTTTCGACTGCTGTGTACATGGATACCAGTGAATTATTTGATTGGTCCGATAAGCGAGCCCATAAAGTGGCATTGTTGACAGTACGAACTGTGTATGTTGTTGTACCATCCAAGGACAGCTGGGGATACTATCACTCCTGAGCTACTACCATTGATTAAAAACAATGAGCAAAATGTATGGGAGAGTATATGAAGTTAGAACAGCTCGCTTATCTATTTTTGGTATTACACTATAATAGGAATATAAGTTTGAATTTGATATTATCTTCTCTGCTGCATCTTTATGCCTCGATTTTTAATTCAGCAGCTTTGGAATTCTGAGAAGTTTTTCTAGGATTCGCGTTCACAATACTGTCCACACTGAAACATTCATCCAACAAAAATATAAATCATCTAAAATCAATAGGTTGTGTTAGAATTGTATGGATTTTAAAATTAATGACTATTTTCTGACATCTGGACTCCCTAAGCTGCATTCCAGCATCTCTCCAGAGAAACGTGATTTCCTATAGGGACACAACACTTCAACAAACAGCTTTTCAGTTTGCTGTTGACGTTTGCTATCAGTTCATCGGATTACATCCAACACAAAGTTTTCATATGTGGATACACTGGAATCGAACTCCACCCAAAACATTGTCTGATACATCTGGCATGAACAGGATGCACTGTGTTCAGTGTACTGGCACACAGGACATCTCATGCAGTTACCATGAGAAAATGTTACATATTATGTACAGGAGTGGATCAAAAAAGGGAAAGGTGAAAAAAAGGGTAACACCTCACCAGTTGCTAATGCGGATGAACGGGGAACGTTTGGCAAAATATCTAGGTAAGCTTTTATCTGTTACATTTACCGATTGAAAATGGATCTAAAATGATGATGGATCCATGGCAAAGGTTGCAATCAACTAATTCTGGCACTTTACCTGCAAAAGCTAGGACACATGTTCAAAAACCAATGAACTATGTATGTATAATGAGTCTGAAACAAGATAATGATTGAATTGTGGAGTTTAACCTGATTCCTTGCTCAATTATGGAAATAAATGTGTCCGTCTGGGAAAAGATCCCACAGTTGGGATGGGATAGTCGTTGCAATTGCTCTGGAATAAAGTTCTGAAATATTCAGCCCTGAACTTGGTAAAGAAGTGATATTGCAAAATGCACCGCCCGTCGAGACAGGGTGCGGTCAGATCATGGACTAGATCATATCGCCGTAAGATTGTGAGAGGTTGGTAGCCCTAACATCATCACCTCATCAAGTCCTGTCCACATCAATTCATCCACATGGCTGTCTTCATCAATCCATCCTATCGCTGTCCTCATCAATCCATACATAATTATTGCTGTCCTCCTCAATCCATACATAATTATTGCTGTCTTCATCAATCCATACATATTGCTATCTTCATCAATCCATCCATATTGCTGTCTTCATCAATCCATACATAATTATTGCTGTCTTCATCAATCCATCCATATTGCTCTCTTCATCAACCCGTACATATTGCTGTCATCAATCCATACGTCACTGCTCTCTTCATCAATCCATACATATTGCTGTCTTCATCATATTGCTGTCTTCATCAATCCATACATATTGCTCTCTTAATCAATCCGTACATATTGCTGTCTTCATCAATCCATACATATTGCTGTCTTCATCAATCCATACATATTGCTGTCTTCATCAATCCATACATAATCCTGTCTTCATCAATCCATACATAATCCTGTCTTCATCAATCCATACATATAATCCTGTCTTCATGCACTCGTAAACAATTAGTGTAGTAAACAGACTTTGCCTATACTCTAGTATTTGATAAAGGCAATCAAGCCCTTTGCAACTTTCCCAAAATAAACTTGCATCATGATCGTTATTTCGATAAAACGCATCATTCTCATTAATCAATTATTTCATTTTTAATTAGGAGCCTTCCAATGACAGCAGAATGATTAATGGCAATAGAAAATGGACTTGAAATGAGTTTAAATGCAATCACTACAATCATCATGAATACTATTCATAGAAATGGAATCATGGGATGATATTATTGTATGAAACAGCTGTCAGTTCTGGATGAATCTGTTAGAGTACTTATGCTGTGCATTTGTAGTATAACTGTAACAGTACGCCAGATAAAAGCCTTGGTAGATGTGTGGATGAGAAGGTCATGGCTTCCCTCGGTTGTAAAACAGGGCCCAAATCCATAAAACGTTGCTAGCTTAGTTGGTTGCTAGTTGTGTACACTGGCCTGTAAAAACTGGGCACTTTAGCGCAGGCAACTAAGCCTAGCAAGGTTTTATGGATTTGGGCCCAGGAGTTTATTGGAAAATACTGGGAAGTAACTTGAGAGACACAAGGTTCCTATATGAAGCTAGAAACAAATATCATCTGCTCCATAGTGAGATTGTCTTTCAATATTGCCCCAAAATGAACAACACTTCAAGTGCAAGAAAAATGCACATGAAAACATAAACTTATCATGGAAATCAAGGATTTATCACATGCTGTACTTAAGTCTTTGACAAACCCCATTAACCTAATTAAAAAGAACACAAATAGTTACGTATCNGTTTTTGTTCTGCAGATTAGACATTCGAGCTCTCAGAAAGCAAAAAGCTAAGGCACTGGTAGGGGTTACTTTGGCATCAAGAAAGAAGATAAATGTTCCAAGGTTCAAGCATCATTTCTGTGTTAATTACCTGACCAACTGTCCAAGGAAGTAATTGAGAATATGACCCAGTCTCCAAATTGCCCTGAAGTAATAAACAGAAATTGAATATTACATGTATTCCGATTGATCCTGGTGAATTTTCAATTATAGGAAACTGTTGTGCTGCTCAAAAAAATTGGTAAATTGTTCGCTCGTTTGGAGCATTATCATTTCGTTGAACTTGGTGATGATGAGGCGACGTTGAGCATGTCTATGTTGATCCACTTGCACATCAGTTTGAGATATTATGCTACAACAGATCAAGACATTCTATCAAACCCAAAATCATTTGATATTTGATGAAAATATGCAAACTATGTCCTTCATATCATGACCCTGGGCTGAATAATAGAAGATGACACTTTTTGCCGTGATATAAAATTGATATCTCCGTGGACAATGATCCTCTGCTTACTTCCCAAGAACAGTATCCTATCTAGGACATGTTCGGGGAACATGACCCCAATTTTTAATATCCAGTCTTTGTACTATAAATCAGACATAAAAAATTAGTTTATATTTCTTGACAACATTTTTTGAGGCCGTGGGCAGCCAATGTACACAGATCACTATGTAATCAAGCTCAAGTAGCAGCCCTTGATCTGAGTGTCCAATATTTTTCAGTTAGAAAGCACTTTATCAAAGAAAGCAAATAAGATTTCCATTCAAATTCTCGATAGCGTCAGCAGAGGAGTTCATTTGTTTTCGTACTCCGACAGTTCATATGGGATTCCCCACGCTTCTTCTGTCGTTTCCTGGATCAATCTGAGGTCTGACACCTGATCTTGGCTTGTTTCGTCGTACTCACACAAAGTTTCCATTATTTAAGCCTTTTCAAAATTCATCCATCTTGAAGATTCTGTGATTGTGGAACATTCTAAATAATCAATGGATTTGTTGCACTTTCCAAAGCGGAAGACCTCGCTCTTTAATCTGATGGTGGAAAATCGTGAGTAATCATCGGGAGGCAATTGCACCTTTCAAACCAAAAGACTTCAAGTTCATTCATAACTTTTTACTTCCATAGGCAATGCCAAGAAGCCATGTCTTCCATTATCTTCAGTCACGCGATGTTGACATCCCTTCAAAGCTCTCTAATTTGTTGACATGCATTTCACTGTTTGTACTTCCAGGCCTTTTCTCTTTTTCTCAGCAATCACTGACGAACCTTCCGCACACTCCGTTTCCTCCCTAACATTCTTCTTTAACCTCTACTTCCAGATCAGCAAGGCAGCCCTAAAAGAATGCGAAGTCAGTGTTCTGATGAAGTCAAAGTCAGTCAACTTCCACCAATAATCCAGTCAGACTTCCTAGAGGAGGACAAACCTGTTGTCCCGGGCGTGACAGCCCGTGGTGCTTCTACAGAGAAGCTTATCGAGCTCAGTTCAGAATGTTTTGGTGAGTAGATGGTCAGGGGAGATTGGTTCAGCCGGGCTCTTCATTCAACACTGGAGTTGATCATGCTGACTGCAGCAGATATCAGACGATAAACCTAAACACTACATGTTTGTTTCCTCTGTTTATTCTTCATGACAAAAATATGTTTTTTGGTCACTATCTTGCTGAGCAGGACTTCGCCTGGTATAGAGATTGGAAGAAAAACACACACATCTTTTGGGTTAGATAGAGTATTTCAAAGCTCTTTGCTGCTTTTATGTTCTTGGGGTCAAGATAATACCAGAGCAGAGTCATTTTCTAATATGCATGATTCATGTTCCATCATCAGATGAGGTATTCTAGATCACATGAAATGTTCAATCAATAGCTTTCATTTCCATAGCAAGTTACAGGTTGATTTGTTGATTGTCACCTTGTGTTACGTCAGATAGGAGAAATCATCAGTATTAACCAAGCATCCTGCGTTCATCTCCATCATCATCTTTAGAATCATGGTCCAATTGGTCCTATTTCTTTGTTTCTATTGCAAATGGCTTTGTCTCCTCTGCAGATGAAGATGGCCTTCCTATCGATGGCACGGAGTACCCACGAGTTTTGTTTCTCATGCACAAATGGTTCATATCATCGGAGGACCTTGCCGAGAGCTACATCACACTGTATCCTTTTGGAAACTAATAAAGTTTCTAATTCGATGCACGTAATTGGATTTATAGTTTTTGCCAATCATGTTATTGCTTTTTCATAATCCACACACTTGAAAAACCCTTCTAGGATTTCTGAGAATGTAAATGCAAATTTTCGACCCCAATCGGGGTCTTCCTCAGGCGCTATGTAGAAGAGATCCCAGAGGTGAATGCAAAGGTAGTGGGCAATACCATTGCCAAATTTTGGCAGTTGCCAAATGTCAGTCAGAGGGTCATGATTCAAAAGTAAGAATATGACATCCTTCCTTTGGTATAACATCAGCAGCTAAAACAGTATTCACTCCAAAAAAATTTTTTGGGCCAAGTTGATGGGTGATACTGAAAGTTGTTGTAATTTATCAGAATACATGTGAAATTGAGATCAAAACTGATCAGGTCAGCAAGATGTTTGAAGCATCATTTTAGATCTTGCTAGTCTTCCAAAACTTCTCCTTAACTTTCGTTAGTTACTGCAATGCAGATGAAGCACCCTGTACGACGTCGGGGTGTTCACACCAGACAGAGGAGACGACGTGTATGCGGTACAAACAGAAGTTAAAAGTCTGCCATGCTGTGAGGTAAGTTCGGTCTAATTCACGTCACTGTAGCACACAGGCTATCAGGCTGTTGGATCATGACTTCATCCCTAGGGCAGATTTCAAAGTCCTGTACACAGGACTACGGCCAGGGTACACTGGTTGAAACGTTGTGTTTCTAAAATAAATGTAGATAGAGTAACCAAAGAATTTTCTCATGTTTAGTTTCACCTATCTAAAATGTCACTCAAAGAACAGATTTCAAAGACCTATTGAATCCTCTACCCCCCACCCCACCCTGCACACGGCCCGAGACCTCTGTCCTGGTAACTAATCATGTCAATGTGGCAGTGATGATCTCCTCCCAGAAAGGAATATCATAGTACCAGCAAAGGTCAAGACACATCATCGCCATCATGGAGAACGCCAGTGATGAAGGTTCTCACAATTGAATTCATTCTGGATGAGCAACTCCATGGTTACAAAACTTAGTTTGAGCAACTGTAACCCGGGAATAGGAACTGATGTGAAATATTTGTCTTCACAGATCATGAATTTTGTTTTGCTTGAGTTTCTCTCAGTTTCGAGTGATTGGAATTAACGTCAAACATTTGCCTTTACACATCATGTGTTTTTGCTTTGCTTGAGTTTATGTTTGATAGGATCAGACAACACAGATGCCCTTCAGTCATTTCAATGTGACAAACATAGGCCCTACAACAGAAACTGCTCTGCGGGTCCATGTTATCCATATACCAATATGACAAAGTCAATTCGGGCCACAGCTATGTGCCTCTTTTTGCAATTCCTTGCTAGACTTCAGAGCCAGCTCAGGCCTACCAAGCTTTAGAGGACCTTGAATTGAGCTAGAGGGTACTCCATTGGTCAAAGAATTATGGATATCCTTTTCAAGGCCAAGTTATGAGAAATAGCACCTTCATATTCTTTGCATCAAAGTGTCAGTTTAGCTCTCATGTTCAATCTTTCATTTCGCTAGCCATGAGGAGCAAACACAGCCTATCTATTTGATTTGTACAGCCTGAAGCCATGATGCAGATGGGATTCGCTTATGATCTGGTGCCTGGATCTCGAGTGAATCTCCAGGCCACAATCTCCGATCGACACGTGGACTCGGATAAAATCGATAGGGGTTTGATCAGGGGTGTTTAAAAACTGAGCAGCCTCAGTGAGTGGTGTGTGTCAATGGCAAGGATGTACATATTCTATATTATCCCATTGCTTTAACACATTTTAGTAGACAAGAGCAATTGGGCTATTGTATTGAAAGGCAAGAAGCAGCAAGAACCATGGACAAAACACAATTTGAAAGGCACTGCAACGAGAACCATAGACAACACTAGATTTGAAAGGCACTGCAGCCAGAACCATGGACAACACCAGATTTGAAAGGCACTGCAACCAGAACCATGGACAACACCAGATTTGAAAGGCACTGCAACCAGAACCATGGACAACACCAGATTTGAAAGGCACTGCAACCAGAACCATGGACAAAACCAGATTTGAAAGGCACTGCAACCAGAACCATGGACAACACCAGATTTGAAAGGCATTGCAACCAGAACCATGGACAACACCAGATTTGAAAGGCATTGCAACCAGAACCATGCACAAAACCAGATTTGGAAGGCAAGAAACGACTGGGACCATGCAGGACAAAACCTGAGACTTTCCTCTCTGTCACATGGTTGTTAATGAGAATTGAACACGCAACCTCCTTGGTGACAGTGCCTGATGTTTCACTCTGCCACTCTGACAACCCCGTAATGAAATGACGCAAGATATTATGAGATGACTTGAAGCAGTTGCGTGACATGGAAGATGGAAACCGTAACCTGCCGATGGGCAAGCTCTGTGATGTTACAGCTGCAGAATGATTACAAACAGAGGATCTAATAATTTAATTTGAGGCTTGAGGTGATAAAATTTAGCATTAAAGAGAATGACTCAATGAAAGCATTCAGCCTTATCCAACTGGAGTATCAGGTTCCGTGGAGTCTGCACTTGGCAGTCCTTTACATCAAAAAGCTGGTAAGAAACAAAGCTGATACACTGGAGCATTTGGATACCAAAGATTAGAAATTCTTCTCAATGAAAATCTCTCTACAGAAGACTCACAATAACCTGTTGGAGACTGGACAACCAGAAGGGCTACCTCCAGCTTCAACTTGCAGTAGCAAGAACAGCCTCAGCATTCTCCGACTGAGATTCACGACAAACAACAAGATAGAAGCCATCAAAAGAAAGAGATCTTGTGGATTTCTTCAGACTATACATTATGACTAATTACAGCGAAGTGATAAAGGGCTTTATAATTGCTTATGACGTCATCTTGTCTAATGTCATTAAATCATGTCTCAGACTTCAAGAGGAGACATCGGGATTTGTCTTTCAAGTGGACTTTTCCATCGTCCCGAAATAGATGGCTCATGTTGTCAGGTCACATCTAATTCTTACAGAGAAGGGTAGGGCTCTATCCCGGGGTGTTCATTCCATTCCACAGACAAATAATACCCTTTGGTCACATGTAAACAAATTCTTTTGATTAGTTTACAGCATCGTCATTTCAGATGGTGAAAATCTGGAACACCCCTGGTAGTCTCGTAGTTGCAGACAGAGGACATGCAGAGTCATCTGATCACCAATGTTTTGTCGGCCATGTTGGATGGCGATGATGTAATGGCACATCAACATTCGTCAGAAAAGTCTCTTTAGCTTTGATATGACTTGATGAAAATGATGAATTCTGCCACAACTTTATAGGAACTGAACTTCTTTATTGTCGCGGTCATCTACGAGTAAGCAATATATGTAGATATTGTTACAGGACCCTTTGCTTTCCATCAACATTGCATGAATGTCCCTTAATCACCAGAAGGTAAGCTCCTACTGGTCAAGGCAGATTCATTTCAACTACTGGTATTGTGAAATCACTCACACACTTGTTCCATCACAAATGCCTCATCACGTCGAGATATCATGATAATTAGGATTCCTGAATTACATGTAGCTGGTGGTTCTATCTTACCGGTCTGCATTGAACAACTGCAACCGGTTTATTCGATTTGTAAAGCCAGACACTTTCATATGTGACTTGGGAATTTCAATTCTGATTATCAGTGATGTTAATTTCTTTGTGATAGGACAACTAATGTAATAGAAATTGGACAACAGTTCACATCCAGGTGTCTGGCCGTGCTCAGACACCCAGATGAGACTTTACCAGACCTTGGCAATCACCACTAAGTATTCCCTGATCAGAAGAAGAAACTAACCAGTCTAGACCTGCCCTTGTCGGGGACTCGCTTGCTGAGGAGCCACTTGCACATGATTGGTTTTCATTAGCGTACATGTGTCGGTCCATAGAGGTGATTAGCGACAAGATAAATAGGTCATTGACGTCATTGGGTATCCGAAGGATCTCCTGGGCTGGTATAAATTGCTAAGGACCTCAGTGACGACGCGACGTGGGGCTTTTTTATATGGCTTTCACCTGTCCTGATATAACTATTGGATCACAGGCAGTATTCATGATATCCACAAGGGTGGGGGGAGTGCCAAATTAGCTATTCTTAATAGCTATTTGAGTCAATAAAGATGTTCACATCACATGAATAAAGGAGATTCATCTTAATAAAGTGTCACTGATGCATTCGGTTTTTCTATCTCCTGGATATATTCGAACTTTAAAGTGCTCCTTGAAAAGCACTCCATGATCCCACCCAAGAAACATCAGAAAAATTGACAAAACCATCCCCATGAGCTATAATTCTAATTTTTTAACGCTGTATTCAGTTTTTTGGTTGTTTTCTTGGGTAATAGGGTCATTATTTAGCAGGGCACTGGGTGCACATCCTGTTGTGCATTGCAAACCATCTCCAGTCAGAAAATCAATGACACTAATAATGCGGGACTTCGACATTTCGTCTCTTCCCTGTTATAACTGCTCTGCCCTCCACGAATTCACATCATTACTATACTCTCTCCATAAACCTTTCTGTGGGATTCAAGGACCAGCTCATCCCGTGTTTATTTGATCACTATGATATCGGACTGCTTTAGAGGATAGGGAAGCAACTTGAGAAAGAACAGAGCCTGCAGCCTCTCTAATACAAGTTCAACACTTTGCCGCTTTTTGTTATCATTTACACAATAAGTCACACATACTGGTGTTATTATCATTTACACAATAAGTCACACATACTGGTGTTCTGTTTTGGGGTCCAAGTTCCAACTTCCAGACCTCCCAGCCCCATGTTCGATCCCGTCTGGTGTTAATCTGCTGAAGGCCCAAAGGCTCGAAATGTATGATAAGGCGAGACTTTTTTTATTCCTTGGTTAGCGTGCTTTTTTATCCAAGGAGATCCGTAGGCGGGCGAAAAAAAAATAAAAATAAAATTTTATTTTCAGCTTTCACAGAAGCCTTCTGTAGGAGCAGTGGAGAGGAGGAAAAAATAAAAATAAAATTTTATTTCGAAATAAAGTTACTTTGTCTCCAACTTATTACCCCAAATTCCATTGACATTTCCCATTGATTTGCCAGTTTGCAATATACATGATATAGTTCGGTAGCTCCTCATCCTCATCGTCAACACTTTTTAGGACCACATCACCGACAGTTTCAGAGGCGAAACCATTCACCAAACGTTTACGATATTTCCCAGGGCTCAAGTGGTTTATCACGGAGAACCAAGTCGCCATCATCGTGCATGTCGCGTCGTCGTTTCATGTATAACACATGTGTAACACATGGCCTTCTACACTCAGTCTACCGCACTGCGAATGAAACGACGACCCTGATTGGTCCAAATGTCTCACTCCACAGTTTTGCGTCCACCATGCATGCCATATCCACG